>JAVSCE010013039.1:0-61542 GCA_032199065.1 Smutsia gigantea | reverse complement strand
TCACTTAGATATACCAGACTTTTCCCTTTCTCTTAGTATCTGGGAAGAGGAGCTTTACCTGCAAACTGATTGAAAAGTACTCTTCCAAATGGACTATGTTAGTATATTTGTCTCCCAAAATTTCTTTTCATTGAGTGATATTTTGACCAATCTCAATGGACAAATCAATCACACACTCAATTAAATTTTTTTAAAGCTGCTTTATTGACATTTCTTTGTACTGAACTAAGTGTTTACTTTGACAAGTGCATACAAAACAAGCGTGTATGTTGACCTGTAATTATGTGGTGTTTAGTAAGTTCTTGGATAAGCTTGTACCTGTATGAACACAATGCTCAGCAGAGATAAATAATACACTGTTGGATTAAGTGTTTCAAGTGTAGTGGAAGGTGTGAATAAAACACAATGTGAAAGCATGAACCCATGCATATATAATTGAGCGGTAGATAGAGATCTAAGTGAAGGAATATGTTAGCAGAAAAAAATTGCTGTGTTTAAGACAAGAATATATTATCCTGAAGACACATTAGTGGTAGCTGATTACTGAATATCTTTTTAGTTTGCAAAGGAGAATTACCTGAAGGTATAAACTCAGCTTTATACATGCTGTCTCATCGTTCCATAGTCTGCAGAGATACACCTTTTCATGTGATCTCAACAGCACACATTTACCAAAGCAAAATAGCTCTTAGAAGTTCTCTGTTCTTTATCACGTTCCAAAACTGAGTTATGTAAAATAACCATAAGATTCTTACGCAGTAAACCTTAATGTCATCTTCAAAGATCCCCAATGAGGAATTTATAGTGTTACTAGGAACACATAAACACATTTCCCAGTGAAAGGAATTGTTGAGAGGCCACGCTGATGTTATGTTACTCACAACCTTATTGTTCTAAGACAAAGATTAGTCTAAAATTAGAAATCCCCTTTATTAAAAAATATGTGAGGCATATTGTCAGAATTGTCCGACTTCTGTAGTCTGAAACATCCCAGTGGTATTTAGAAGATTGCTTTATTCCGCAACTTGTACTTTATTGTCTTAGAGACTGAAAGAAGCAATAGAAATACAGAGAAGTTATAGCAAAATGAAAAAATGCAGAAATAAAAATGTTAGCCATTTTTTAGTAATTAGGAAGAGTCATTTTAAACTAAAGTTGTTACAGTGAATTGAGAAAATACAATACTGAGGTCAATGAAAACACATTCTTTTTTTTAATATAATTTATTTTATTATCATTAATCTACAATTACATGTGCAATATTACGGTTATTAAACTACCCCTTCATCAGGTCCCCCCCACCAACCCCATTACAGTCACTGTCCATCAGCGTAGTGAGATGCTATAGAATCACTACTTGTCTTCTCTGAGTTGTACTGCCCTCCCCGTGCCCCCCCAACATTACATCTGCTAATCGTAATGCCCCTTTTTCCCTCTTATCCCTCCCTTCCCGCCCATTTTCCCCAGTCCCTTTCCCTTTGGTAACTATTAGTCCGTTCTTGGGTTCTGTGAGTCTGCTGCTGTTTTGTTCCTTCAGCATTTTTTCTTTGTTCTTATACTCCACATATGAGTGAAATCATTTGATACTTGTCTTTTTCAGCTTGGCTTATTTCACTGAGCATAATACCCTCTAGCAACATCCATATTGTTGCAAAGGTAGGATTTGTTTTCTTCTTATGGCTGAATAATGTTCCATTGTGTATATGTACCACATCTTCTTTATCCATTCATCTACTGATGGACACTTAGGTTGCTTCCATTTCTTGGCTATTGTAAATAGTGCTGCAATAAACATAGGGGTGCATCTGTCCTATTCAAATTGGGCTGCTGCATTCTTAGGGTAAATTCCTAGGAGTGGAATTCCTGGGGCAAATGGTATTTCTATTTTGAGTTTTTTTTAGGAACCTCCATACTGCTTTCCACAATGGTTGAACTAATTTGCAGTCCCACCAGCAGTGTAGGAGGGTTCCCTTTTCTCCACATCCTCGCCAACATTTGTTGTTGTTTGTGTTTTGGATGTTGGCCATCCTCACTGGTGTGAAGTGATATCTCATTGTGGTTTTAATCTGCATTTCTCTGATGATTAGCGACGTGGAGCATTTTTCATGTGCCTGTTGGCCATCTGAATTTCTTCTTTGGAGAAGTGTCTATTCATGTCCTCTGCCAATTTCTTAATTAGATTATTTGCTTTCTGTTTCTTCAGGTGCATGAGTTCTTTATATATTTTGGATGTCAACCCATTATCAGATACGTTTTTATGAATATATTCTGCCATACTGTAGGATGTCTTTTTGTTCTACTGATGGTGTCCTTTGCTGTACAGAAGCTTTTCAGCTTGATATAGTCTCACTTGTTCATTTTTGCTTTTGTTTCCCTTGCCCAGGGAGATATGTTTATGAAGAAGTTGCTTATGTTTATGTCCAAGAGATTTTTGCCTATGTTTTTTTCTAAGAGTTTTATGGTTTCATGACTTACATTCAGGTGTTTGAACCACCTTGAGTTTACCTTTGTGTATGGGGCTAGACAGTAGTCCAGTTTCATTCTCTTACATGTAGCTGTCCAGTTTTTCCAACAACAGCTGCTGAAGAGGCCGTCATCTCCCCATTGTATATCCAAGGCACTTTTATCAAATATTAATTGACTGTATATGTTTGGGTTAATGTTTGGATTTTCTATTCTGTTCCACTGGTCTGTGGGTCTGTTTTTGTGCCAATACCAAGTTGTCTTGATTACTGTGGCTTTGTACTAGAGCTTGAAGTCAGGGAGTGTAATTCCCACTGTTTTATTCCTCCTTCTCAGGATTGATTTGGCTATTCGGGGTCTTTTGTGGTTCCATATGAATTTTAGAATTATTTGTTCCAGTTCTTTGAAGAAAGCTGTTGGTAGTTTGATAGGGATTGCATTGAATCTGTAGATTGCTTTATGTAGTATAGCCATTTTGACAATATTTATTCTTCCTAGCCAAGAGCATGGGATGCATTTCCATTTGTTAGTGTCCTATTTAATTTCTCTTAGGAGTGTCTTGTAGTTTTCAGAGTACAGGTCTTCCACTTCCTTCGTTAGGTTTATTCCTAGGTATTTTATTCTTTTTGATGCAATTGTGAATGGAATTGTTTTTCTGATTTCTCTTTCTGTTAGTTCATCATTAGTGTATAGGAAAGCAACAGATTTCTGTGTGTGAATTTTGTATCCTGCAACTTTGCTGAATTCAGATATTAGTTCTAGTAGTTTTGGAATGGAATCTTTAGGGTTTTTTATGTACAGTATCATGTCATCTGCAAGTAGTGACAATTTGACTTCTTCTTTACCAATCTGGATGCCTTGTATGTCTTTGTTTTGTCTGATTGCTGTGGCTAGGACCTCCAGTACTATGCTGAATAACAGTGGAGAGAGTGGGCATCCTTGTCTTGTTCCCGATCTTAGATGAAAAGCTTTCAGCATCTCGCTGTTAAGTATGATGTTAATGTTAGCTGTGGGTTTGTCATATATAGCCTTTATGATGTTGAGGTACTTGCCGTCTATACCCATTTTGTTGAGAGTTTTAATCAGGAATGGATGCTGAATTTTGTCAAATGCTTTTTCAGCATCTATGGAGATGATCATGCGGTTTTTGTTCTTCTTTTTGTTGATGTGGTGGATGATGTTGATGGATTTTCGAATGTTGTACCATCCTTGCATCCCTCGGATGAATCCCACTTGATCATGATGGATGATCCTCTTGATGTATTTTTGAATTCGGTTTGCTAATATTTTGTTGAGTATTTTTGCATCTACGTTCATCAGGGATATTGGTCTGTAATTTTCTTTTTTGGTGAGGTCTTTGCCCGGTTTTGGTATTAGAGTGATGCTGGCTTCATAGAATGAGTTTGGAAGTATTCCCTCCTCTTCTATTTTTTGGAAAACTTTAAGGAGAATGGGTGTTATTTCTTCTCTATATGTCTGGTAGAATTCAGAGGTGAATCCATCAGGCCCAGGGGTTTTGTTCTTGGGTAGTTTTTTGATTACCAATTCGATTTCATCACTGGTGATTGGTCTGTTCAGTTTTTCTGTTTCTTGCTTGGTCAGTCTTGGAAGGTTGTATTTTTCTAAGAAATTGTCCATTTCTTCTATGTTTTCCAGCTTGTTAGCATATAGATTCTCATAATATTCTCTTATGATTCTTTGTATTTCTGTGGGGTCCGTCGTGATTTTTCCTTTCTCATTTCTGATTGTGTTTATGTGTGTAGATTCTCTTTTTCTCTTAATGAGTCTGGCTAGGGGTTTATCTATTTTGTTTATATTTTCAAAGAACCAGCTCTTGGTTTTATTGATTTTTTCTATTGTTTTATTCTTCTCAATTTTATTTATTTCTTCTCTAATCTTTATTATGTCCCTCCTTCTGGTGACTTTGGGCCTCATTTGTTCTTCTTTTTCCAATTTCAGTAATTGTGTCTTTAGACTATTCATTTGGGAATGTTCTTCCTTCTTTAAATAGGCCTGGATTGCAATATACTTTCCTCTTAGAACTGCCTTTGCTGCGTCCCACAGAAGTTGTGGCTTTGTGTTGTTGTTTTCATTAGTCTCCATATATTCTTTGATTTCTGTTTTGATTTGGTCGTTAACCCATTGATTAATTAGGAGAGTGTTGTTAAGTCTCCATGTATTTGTGAGCCTTTTTGATTTCTTTCTAAAATTTATTTCTAGTTTTATACCTTGTGATTTGAGAAGTTAGTTGGTAGGATTTCAATATTTTTGAAATTACTGAGGTTCTTTTTGTGGCCTAGTATGTGGTCTATTCTTGAAAATGTTCCATGTGCACTTGAGAAGAATGTGTATCCTGTTGCTTTTGGGTGTAGAGTTCTGTAGATGTCTGTTAGGTCCATCTGTTCTACTGTGTTGTTCAGTGCCTCTGTGTGTTTACTTATTTTCTGTCTGGTTGATCTGTCCTCTGGAGTGAGTGGTGTGTTGAAGTCTCCTAAGATGAATGCATTGCTGTCTATTTCCTCCTTTAATTCTGTTAGTATTTGTCTCACATATGCTGGCGCTCCTGTGTTGGGTGCATATATATTTATAATGGTTATATCTTCTTGTTGGACTGACCCCTTTATCATTATGTAATGTCCTTCTTTATCTTTTGCTACTTTCTTCGTTTTGAAGTCTATTTTGTCTGATACAAGTACTGCAACACCTGCTTTTTTCTCTTTGTTGTTTGCATGAAATATCTTTTTCCATCCCTTCACTTTTAGTCTGTGTATATCTTTGGATTTGAGGTGAGTTTCTTGTAGGCAGCATATAGATGGGTCTTGCTTTTTTATCCATTCTGTTACTCTGTGTCTTTTGATTGGTGCATTCAGTCCATTTACATTTAGGGTGATTATTGATAGGTATGTACTTATTGCCATTGCTGGCTTTAGATTCGTGGTTACCAAGGGTTCAAGGGTTGCTTCTTTACTATCTAACAATCTAACTTAACTTTCTTGTTAAGTTATTGTAAACACAGTCTGATGTTTCTTTCTTTCTCTCCCTTCTTATTCCTCCTCCTCCATTCTTTCTATAATAGGTGTTTTATTCTTTGCCTTTAGTTAGTATTTGGATGGTCTGCTTTCTTTGCTATGATTTTATTTTCTCTGGTGACATCTTTTTAGCCTTAGGTGTGCTTCCATCTAGAGCAGTCCATTTAAGATATCCTGTAGTGGTGGTTTATGAGAGGCAAACTCTCTCAACTTTCGTTTGTCTGGAAATTGTTTAATCCCTCCATCATATTTAAATGATAATCATGCTGGATACAATATTCTTGGTTCGAGGCCCTTCTGTTTCATAACATTAAATATATCATGCCATTCTCTTCTGGCCTGTAAGTTTTCTGTTGAGAAGTCTGATGATAGTCTGATGGGTTTTCCTTTGTAGGTGATCTTTTTTCTCTCTCTAGCTGCCTTTAATACCCTGTCTTTATCTTTGATCTTTGCCTTCTTAATTATTATGTGTCTTGGTGTTGTCTTCCTTGGGTCCCTTGTGTTGGGAGATCTATGAGCTTCGGTGGACTGCGAGACTACTTCCTTCCCCAGCGAGGGAAAGTTTTCAGCAATTATTTCTTCAAAGACACTTTCTATCCCTTTTTCTCTCTCTTCTTCCTCTGGTACTCCTATAATGCGAATATTGTTCCGTTTGGATTGGTCACACAGTTCTCTTAATATTCTTTCATTCCTAGAAATCCTTTTATCTCTCTCTGCCTCAGCTGCTCTGTACTCCTGTTCTCTGTTTTCTATTCCATTAACAGTCTCTTGCATCTCATCCATTCTGCTGTTAAGCCCGTCGATCGCTTGTCTGATTTCTGTATTGTCTTTCCTCAGTTCCCTCACTTCCTCCCTCAGCTCTTGCACATTTCTCTGTAGGTCCATCAGCATGGTTATGACTTTTATTCTGAATTCTTTTTCAGGGAGGCTGTGCATTTCCATCCCTTCAGACTCCCTCTCTGGGGTTGTCTGGTTGATTTTGGTCTGAACCATATTCCTCTGTCTTTTCATGGCTGTATAATTGGTCACTGATAGTTGCCACGTATGTCAGCTGGGCTCTTTAAGACTTTAAAAAGAGAAGAAGAAAAAAGAGAAAAAAAAGAAAAAAAAAGAAAAAAAGAAAGAAAGAAAGAAAAAAGGAAAAAAGAAAGAAAAGGAAAAACAAAAACAAAACAAAAATCAAAACAAAACAAAACAAACAAAAAAAATGCCCACCGGACGTAGATTTTGTGGGAATGCTCTAGGTGGCACTGTTGCCCCACTATTCCACAGCTGTGACTGTGCCACTCTGCAGGGCCCTTTATCGCTCTGGCAGGGGTGGGAACGAGTAGGAGGCTGTTGATCTCAGTGAGAAGTGTTAAGTATGGCTACGCTTCCTCAGTTGCCAGCTAAGGCGTCTGAAACTCCCCAGGACTCCCAGCCTGCTGGGCTGAGTGTGCTGGGGCGATCCGGCTCCTCCGCTGGGCTCCTGTCTCTTTAAGACCGCTGAAGAAAGCGCGCGCTTTTTTTTTTCCTTCCTGGGAGCCGGCTGCAAGCACCCTGGCGCATTCCCTGCTCAGATCCTGCCCCTCTGTCTCTCCAATCTCCGCTGCACTGCGCAATGTGGGTCAGCGCTCCCCGCACAGATCACCGGGGCTGGCTACTTCGCGGGTTGTACTTCCACTCCCTCCCGGCTCTGAATCCTCTTCTCCCGCCGGTGCGCTGGGGTGGGGGAGTGCTCGGGTCCCGCCGGGTCGCAGCTCTGTATCTTACCCGCCTCTTGGGGTGCCGAGTGCTCTCCGGTGTAGCTGCACGCTGTGCACTTTCCTGTGTATTCTCGTCTCTCTTTTAGGAATAGATGTATTTGCTGTGTTTTCGTAGATAAATATAGTGTTGGAAGGAGATTTCTGCCGCCCTGCTCACACCGCCATCTTCCCTTAAGTCTCACATAGGTTTCACATTAAGTGTGGTTGCCATGTTTCATCATACAAAGATATTTGATAGGTCATAAAACAACAGAAAAAAATAGGCTAGCATAAAAGATATGCACTGGAAATAAAAATGATCTTCGAGTCTTAAAAGACCATGAATGGAACTAGCTTTAGGCACAGGAGGTCCAGGTGGTCCTCAGGACATTCACATCAGTGCTGGTTTTATTCTCAGGTAGGCTTTTCTCATTTGCTGGCAAAGATGGCCACAAAAACTCTAGACGTAAAATGTTCTTACGGCCAGTTATCCTAGCAAAAAGAGAGCGTCTTTTTCTGAGAGCTCCAGAAAAAAATCTCTCGGTAGGATTCTGAATAGCGCCATTTGTGTGAAAACTCATTCTTAAGAGATGAACCAACACAAAGTTGGAAAAATATACTTTCTCTCTTAACAGACATGCATACTTCCAAGAAGGATCAAGAAGCAGAAGTGTCTTCATGGCATATTATTTGGCACAGAACTCAAATAAGCTTAATTAAATAATATCACACATACACACACACTCAAATATCCCTAAGTCACTCTTGGTTGGGCACTTGGTATTGAAAGAACAATGATTAAAAAGATAATCTCTGGCCTAAAAACACTCACAACCTAATATATAATCCACAATTCTATTTCAAATGGAAAGATGTTTATTTATTTAGAAATGGTCTCATTCCCTTAAAGTATAAAAGTTTCTAACAAAAATATACAAATGAATAAAACTTAAGTAGGAAAGTGAGACAAATAAGTTTAGATCACTTAAAGCCACAAGTGAGTTCAATTGAAAATATTCATGCTATAGATTTGTAGGAAAGGGAGAATGGACATTAGATCACACTAAACAGGATACCTGTCTCATAATACTATAAGGTAATGTGTGCAAAGTACCTATAGAGTGCCCAGCTCATAGTAGGTACACAATAAATCTTAACTCTCTCCATATGACTAATTAACTGGCCTTAAAGTTCTGATATACAGTTCCATTAAAGCTTAATGGTTTAAACATAACAGTGTTAGGACAATTTTTCTATCATAAAATTTGATCTTTGTGATAATACATACAATCAAAACTATAGCATCCTTCACTTCCTAATGGGAAAGCTCTTGAAACTTGCTAGCGCAGACAAATATCTTCTGGCAATCAACATCTGGTGGCTCACTTTTCACAGCACAGGCAAATTACAGGCATGTTGTCATGTGCAGTAATTATAACAGTGAGCCAGGACATAAGTGAACTTATGTTATTCATGGTCTTCTGGGAAAGACAGATTTTCTTCTGTGAGTAGTAAAAACTCTAAAAATGGAGATATAAAAATATACATGCAATAACATCATCATTTGACTGAGTGTGGAATCTTTCATGAGGACAACTTTAAGGAACAACACACATGTAGATACATATCTATGCTGTTCCTTATCTACTTCATTCTCAGATGCAGTCCATACTTTTCTGCAAAGCACAGGTCTGAGGCAGGTAGAAATTAGGGTCTTTCTCCCTCCCTTGCTCTGCCTTGGACATGTCTGTGGGCAATGACTGCTCTTTGGGTGGTTCAATTTCATGGGGTTATATGATGGACAGCTCCCGGGGGTCTGGTACAATCCTTTTCTTCTGTCTCTGGGGACCTAGTCAGCTGCTGCTACTCTCTTTGTCGCATCGCCATTCTCTTTTTGATTTTGCAAGCTTTTATGTTGCCTGTGTCATCAAATCCCTGTATTGAATTATCTGCTTAAAATGCTTAGAATGGTTTTTGTATCCTGGCTGGATCCTGACTGGTATATGACTCTAAAGCATTTGTTTCTAAAATATCAATTACATTAATCTGTAATCATATAGTACATTGAAATTTTAATACATTGAAAGATGGTGCACTAATGCAATTTGGTATCTGTGATTATATTATTTTTTAAATGCAGCCTTTTTAAGAAAGAAGAAATTTTGATTTTGTGGGGTTGAGATAAAACTCAGTCAAAGTGCTTTTAAATCTGACCACCATGCAAGCTTAAATTTTTAATCTCCTGAAAAATATTAGTAAAAAAAAAAAGACTGAAAACTTTGGGACATATACGTGTCGATGTTCGCACTTGCAAGGCAGCTGTGTACCCAACCAAAGTAGGTGGTACGTATCTACCAATGTTAATACATTATCAGTGTTGATACCTGACTTTTAAGAAAGCAAAAAGACTTCTGTACAATTTAGCAGAAAGACCAAAAAACTTATCTCTAGTGCTGATACCTTGGTCCATAAAAATTTTTAGTATGAAAAAAGAAATCAAGGAAGACATCTATAAGTCAAAATAACCATTGAGACTTCTGATCATCCCATAGTTACCAAAAAAAAAAAAAATCTTTGTAACAAATTTCCTCCAGAAGTGGAATCCTCTGACTTTCAGGATTCTAAGGCTTTCCTTTACCCATGTCTTGTTGCATTAATAACAGGGAATGAATTATGAAGAACAGAACTGTACACAGTATACTGGGATGCAGTATCTTATCAAGTACAATTTTATGTATCACCTACAGTTGACTTAAAGGCGATGCTTGTTCTCATTTTGTAATGTGGCCTGGAAAGTTGCTCTGGACTGTACCATTACTTCATTGAGAAAAGCAGTTTTTATTTAATATCATTTTGTCTTATGACATCATTTCTAGTGGGGAAACTTACCCTAAGGTACAAATCTACCTAAGCCTACCCAATCTATTTTCTAAATGTCAAAACTCTGAAAAAGAAAAAAAGAAGAGAAAGCCCAGTATTCAGACTTGAGAATATCAGAAGACATTCAGAAGTAAACATGAATCTTTTCCAAAAACATTCTTCTATCTCCCCTTTTATCTTACCCTTTCCTGCCTCTCTCTTTTCCTCCCTCTCTCCTCTTCTTTACAAAACTCCCTTCCTGGATAAGAAATTTGTGAGAAGAGTGTCAATAATCTGCATTTTTTCCCCCAAGGCTTCCCTGGTGACTTTTCATTTCTGGTGATTTAGAATGAAATCATTGCATAATCACTTATTCTCCTATTTTCATAAGGGAAATAAAGGCCAGAAGATGCCCTGGGGAATGTTTCAGGAATTGCTTCTCTCTGATCTTGGAAATTTACTGTTAACTTAAATCTCTTATTTAGGCAAATTTAATTGCAAGTTTTAGCTGGACAATTAAAAATGAATCTTATTATTTGGTAAGGATAGTGCTTAGGCCAGGTCTTCTTGAATTCTGAGTTTTAATCAAAGACCCTACACATTGAGACTTATTTTCAGTGCTGTTAAATGAATTACCAGGGACTCCATAACTAAAATATCATATATGTTATTTTTATCCCAATCACAAAATATTTAGAAAAGTAATTTATCCTCACATGATTATTTCTAAATTAGCATTAATTATAAGAAGAATAATTATTATTGTTCTTGCTACATTAATAATATATTGCCATTTTTTATAGATATTATGGGCCAGATACTTTATATTACTAGAATCTTTACTATAAAGATTGGTTGACATTAAAAAACTTGAATAACTGATCTTGATTTAGCAAGTAGCTTAGCTGTAATTTGAGTCCACTCCTGTAACTTTAATAATTTTTCTCTTTTATACTGTGAAAATTTCCCTCAGTGATTACAAATTAACATGCTACAATTTCCAGCAAGAGCTAGTTTACATTAAATTCACCTGTTCATGAACAGAACTTTATATACCTTTATTTCTTTTTTTTACATATGGTGATTTATTCACTCAGCAAACTGACTGAGGTCCTAATTTGTGCCTAAGGTCACCAGGAAATACAGCCTGTGGTTTGGGGGTTTGGATGTTTTCCAATTCATTTTCAGTTAATCCATGTTGATGTGTGTGGTTAGTCTTGTGGATAATGACCTGCATTTGTAAAGGAACAAATCAGTGTTGATGATACAGGTCAAAAAGAATCTCAGGGTCAAAGATAGAGTGAAGATAGATACACAAATAACACACGAGGCTGTCTCTAGCATACTGCTGGATGGTAATTGAGTCCAGTTTTGTAAATGCATGTTATTAAATCAAACCCCGGACACCTAACTGGCCTTTAGGTTTATCTTTTCCATGATGGGACTTGAGAGAAAATGGGTCAGCCTATTTCCAAGCATACTTCATTAATTACAATACCATTCTGATCTTTTCATTAGCACTCAAAAGCTAAATAAACCTGTTCATTTATAAAAATCTGTTTAAGAAAAGTGTCCAGGAAAAATGTGAGCATTTTATTTATTTGACCATCATTATCTTCAGCACTTAACTCTGGGCCCAGGTTTTCTTTTCTTGCCTTTTTTTTTCTTTCTTTTCTTTTTTCACAGTAAGATGCAGATGAGCTTAAGGATAGCCAGAAAAGAGGGAGAGGAGGAGTGTTAAAAATGTGAAGTAGCCATAAGTAAAATTCATGCTAACAAATATTAGTTCAGGCAGAGTATGATTAATTTGGTTTAAATGAACTTGTTCCTCCCAATTACAAATGTGTTAAAAGTAGGCTGTTGAGAGTGAAGATTGAGCATAAATATGTAACATATTACACTGTGCAAAATTGTAGCAACTACTCATAAATATAAAACTTCAGAAGAAGCATAACTTCATCACACAACAATAGAGAGAAAAAAAATTCTGTAATCCTTGTATTATTTAACAACAAAATGGGTAACAGAGAGTCTTCCATGAAGAACCCATACAGGAATTTCTAATCCCTTTGATACCAAGAAGACTCCTGTTTGAGCCTCCAGCCTTAATGTTCTTTCAATTGAAACTATGTCCAAAATGATGGTCTAGATTCCCATTCTTTATGGCTCTGTGGGGAGTCCAACTCTAACCCAATTAGATAAAAATAGTCTTTCCTCTGCTTTAACAGGGCCCATGAGATTGCAAAACCAAGTATGTATTAGTCACTTTAAAGGCCCTTGGGGCAGACAAGTTTGCCTGCCTTCTGTTTTCTCCTTTAAAAGTTTAGTTGTGGAACAATGAAAAAATGTGAGTATCTGGCACCACTGCCTACTGTCAGTCAGGCCTCTCCATCTTTGGCCTACAAGGGAATTATTATTTTTTCAAGGAAAATGAACAAGTCAGAACATAACACTCAGAAGCATTCTGCGGAGAAAAAGTCCAGGAAGAGGGGAATAATGTAAAATGGAAGTGGTTGCATTCCGACAGACATCATAAGCATACTCAGACTTTCTTTCTATTCGCTATCCTTTTGAGAAAATTAAGTTTTGTACTTCCATAGGATAGTAACTCACACTAGGGGACTGGTATTGCCTATGCTAAATCTCATCCTCTTTTTCTAAGGAGGCAAAAATAGGGGCCTTGTGCACATCACGACACATTGAGGTTCAATCTGGTTTGGATTTATTTATTTTTGTCTCTCTGATGGTAGGTGTGTGCTACCTGGTCAAGGGTAATCCTCCCAGAGTGAGATTTTTCAGGCCTCTTGTTTCGTGTTTGTTCACAGTTATTCAAAAATTAGAAGCTTGCAATGAATAAGCTCTGATAAATGTGCACTCACTCATACACACACACACACATACAAACACCCTGGACATTGTCTATGATTTCTGGATCCACCATTTATTATCTCTGAGATCTTGTATGCCTATTTATAATTATTTCTAGTGCCTGAAATATATGAAAAATAACAATTAGGTTGAATGATTCGCC
Source organism: Smutsia gigantea (assembly GCA_032199065.1). Lineage (NCBI taxonomy): Eukaryota > Metazoa > Chordata > Mammalia > Pholidota > Manidae > Smutsia > Smutsia gigantea. Next base: position 48,436 of record JAVSCE010013039.1, on the reverse strand, counting down.
TTTTGTGGGTCACATATACAGAAAGACAAACATACATGCATATATTATGTTGCTGATCTGAAACTGTTTCTTTGCAATTTGTGTTTTCCCACACAGTACTCAGAACTCTGTTCTTCACACAGGACCTCAAAATTATGTGTTGAAAGAGTTAATTCAAGTGAAAAGAACCTACTAGGTTTTTGGGGTGAAAAAAGGAATGTGGTAAAATTTCCTTTGGATTTAGTTAGCAGAAGAATTTTTGCTTCCTCAAGCCTATGAGGCCTTAGTAGAATGAGTTATTTGGGTGCAGTGAAGGATGAATTAGGACATCTATATAAGCACAGTCTGGTTTGCATAGTGCTAAGACTAATATTTTACCTAGAATTTCTTATAAATCTGTCTAATTTTCATACAATGTAGGTGAGTCTATATACTTTTTAATTCATTGTAATTAAATGATTGATAAACATCATTCCTCCTTAAAGCTATAAACAGCCAAGTAGCACAATACACAACTATAATTTGAAGGAAAATGATTTTGTGATGACTTCCAGATTTGAAATAATAGCACAGAGTCTGAGATATTCCTGCACAGCTGCAAATGCAATTGGTAATTTTTCTGGGTTTAATGCCAATTAGTATTGAGAGATAATTTGATATTGTCAATAGAATACATCTTAAAGTCTTCAAAAAAACTGCGGTGCCCTGAACAATGCCAGTGCTCTATACAAACACTAACAAACAACAGACATCAATATATCTGGTATCTTTGTAGGTCTCTGTAATTCATTTAGTTTAGGAATCTGCTTTGCCTGCAAAGAAATTCCACAACTTAAAGCTATCTAAATGATACCCAATTGTTGAGCATTATCTCTTTAAAAAATCTTCATTATGTTTTTAAATATTACTTCCCTCAAAGTTTAGGTTTACAGCCAATCTCATTTGATTACCAATTCCTGTGATTTAGGACAGCAAATTAATTATGAGTATCTGTGACAAAAAAATAAATGAGGCAGCTTCAGTGGAAAATATAACATATATTATCAAAGCAAGGCTTTACTCTATTGCATAATGCCAAAACAACATCAAACAAACATGCCATGTAACCCACTGCTTCCCCAACTTTAATGTACATTGAAACACTTGGGGATTTTGTTAAAATGAAGGTTCCCATTCAATTGGTAGGGTTTGTGCAATATTCCGTAAGCCCCAAGATGATGCAGATGTTTCTTATCTCTGGATCAAACCTCAACTAGCAAGAATCCGAAAGATTCTAGTGTAAATTATTATAAATTTAAACTACTGACATTTTATGTCCTGTAAATGTAAGTAGAAGATTGGTACTTAAAACACAAGAAAAAAAATTCCTGTCAGAAAAGTCAGAATATGAGATTTACAGGACACATCAACTTGGTTGCTTATATAATCATTCATTCAGAATGCACTGCTGATTATATGTTGTAGGCCTGGAACATTACTAACTCTTACCCTCCTCCTCCAGTTATGACCTTTTAGGAGACTGGAATGATGTCGAGAAGCCAGAAGTTCTTCTGGATAGTGGACCCAGGAGCTAAATCCCACCTCAGGATGGAAGCAGAAAAAAATCACAAATCCCACTCAGAAGGTAAATTTTTATAAAGATTTTATAGATGGGCACAAGTTATTATTTTAATATCATTGCTAGTTTCCTCCAAAATCTGTCTTCTTTTATCACCATAACAAACCACATCCCATTATGAGTATTAAAAAAAATAAGATGTTTGCTTTATGGAGTCGTATATTCTCTCCCTCATCCCAAGAAGAATAAAGTGTTCACATCACTAATTTGCATTCTACATAGTGCCAAGCTTTCCAGCCTCTGGAAAGTTGATGGGCCAATCGGAAAAGATCTACATACTATATGATTGTGACTCATGACATTCTGGAAAAGACAAAACTATAGAGACAATAAAAAGAGGTTGCCAGTGGTGGAGGTAGGGGAGGATGAATAGACAGAACACAGAAGATTTTTAGGGAGTGAAAATAATAGTGATGAATATGTGCCATTATACATTTGCCTAAACCCATAGGATGTACAACACCAGGAATGAACCCTAAGGTCAGCTGCAGCTTTAGGGTAATTGTTATGTGTCAATGTAGGTTTATCCTTGGTAAAAAAATTTTTTAAGTATCTTTTTGGCAAGTGATATTGATAATGGGGGCCTAATGTGTGAGAACAGGGTATATGGGAAATCTCTGTACCTTCCTCTCAAATTTTATTGTGAAGCCAAACTGCTCTGAAAAGTAAATTAAAAAAAATAGTGAAGTTATCGATGAAGGTCTCATGGTTTTGTCATGGTGGTATCAATATATGAAAAAGTTTTTCTGATATGAAGGCACTAGATCTGCAACACTATGCTTCTCTTTGCCTAAAGTCAAAAGGTCCATGTATTTGTCATTGTTATGTAGTCTTTGAGGAAACATTTTGGGTCCAACAGCAACACTAGAGAGGAAATGGCAAAGGAAATATATTTACTAAGGTTAAGTATTTATTTTATCTCCAATAAAGTTTGACAATTGATGTAGAGAAGATGTGAGAAATGAATTTGTACAGATCAAAAGAAAGCTGGACATCACCTACTTATAGGTCCCTCTTTATCCCCACTTGAGAACAGAACTCACTCTTATTCTTGTTACAGCAATTCCAGTCCATTACTTCCCATCAAGAGACACAGATCACACTTACAATGAATCGCAGTTATTTTTACACATTTGTTTCCACCAAAAGATCTAAATTGCCCATCCCTTGTCAGATCTTCCAAAGCCTTCTGACAGGATATCTCACAGACAAAAATATCTTTCTGCAAAGCTTAAGTGTATCTACCTGATTTACATATACCTCATGGATGTCTTAAACCATTGTACTATATTATTATTGCAAAATTTCTTAATGATAGAATACTTCTATAAGATAACTTAAATTTTATTGAGTTTTCCACATGAGCCCAAAATGTATCAGACACAGTATATGACTTTTATATATATAATCAGATAGACTCTATCCATTATTAATTTGTTGTTCTATAGCAACTATATATCTAATAGAGCTCCATTTTCAGATAATTGGTTGGATCAATCCATCACCACACCTTAACTCACTGCAGCCTATCCCCACACCAAGCTATTTTGGAGTCATGCAGGTATAACTACATATTTTAATTAATTAGAACAAATTGTTGCAGACAAAACTTGAAAACACTTTGGATTATTCTCTAGAGTTGGAAAATGAAATAACATTGTATTCTATAGCTTTTCCTCTGTTGTATCTTAAAAAGAGTCAATAAAGAATACATATCAACGTGTTGGTTTCACAATTACTATTTGGCTATTTTGTTTTAATCTGATAGTCCTTTCCTGAATGATTCTCTGTCTTTTTAGTATCAGACAGTGACATTCACTTCAGTGATCAATAGATTGACTTTCTTTCTCTTGTATCTTCCAGGCAAGTAAATAGATCCGACCGTTACCAGATTCAGAACCTAACTCTAAAACTTCAGAAGTTCCTCAGGACTTACTTGTTTTGCCTAAAATAAATAGTTTTTCTCTCAGAGGTTTTGTTTGTTGTGTTTGTGGTTTTTGTTTTATTTTTTTTAGGTACTCATTCTACCTGAAACCCTATTATTAAAGTTTTACTTTATCATGAGAATATTAAGCTTGGGTAGAAACTAGAGATCCAAAAGCTAAATTTAGTGATCCATGTAAATCAAATTCCAAGATTAGTCAGCACATCTGAAAGCAAATAAAATGTTGGAAGACAGTTTTTTTTAATTCAGATGACACACACATATTTAAGAACAGATTTTGAAATATCAGTATTAAAGATCATTTTAGAATATATTATCACCCTGTATAAAACAACAGTTGTTAAAGCATCCATAAATAGAGATATGCTAAATAATAATAAGACATTTCTAGCCTATGTAAAAAACCCTAATTCCAGATGTTTTTTATGAAAACTTAGTGTCTCAAACTCCTGCCCAAATGGTTTTCAGAGCCTAGGCTATCTCAAGGATAAAGCAGTGGGCAGTTATAAAAAGTCACCATGTTGCACTATTCTACAATTGTACATGATCAGCTCCTACAAAACAGGAAGGTTCTGGCTTCATTGATTTGGCCCTTGCCTTTCCCCTGAGTTGTCTATCTTGAAAGATGTGTTTTTCACCAGTGTTCAAAAGGCCCTCAACCCTCTTGACTTTAATCGTGTCATCTTTCCCTCCACTCAAATGAAAAATATATATTTTTTAAGACCTGAAATGAATTTTTTCCCCCAGCCAAACTTTCATTTCCCTGGAATGAGTTTTTAACAGCTAACCTTATTTTACCAAGTAATACATCATCAGAGCAACACAGACCTGATAGTATATCACACCAGTCTGGATGAAGTATTACATCTGTAGATCATAAGAACCATGTCACTCAGGTGATGCATTCACTGTACTGTCACCAGGCCTGTGGAAACCTCACAAGTGGCTTAGACCTCACCAGGTTTATTAGATGGGATATTATTTATTTAGTAAATCCTGTCCAGTTCTGAAGGAGAGTATCCATTTCCACTGTACCTGGAGAGAGAGGTAGTTATGGTCTTTCAGGGCTTTAAAAAAGAAAATCTAAGTGGGTAAATGGAGCCAAATCAATGAGAATGACTCTCCTTCCCTACTGAAAAATGGGAGTCCAGCTGTTATTTTTCAATTTCCTTCCAAAACTCTGCTGTGAGAGAAAATTACAACCCTCCACCAGAACCAGGGGTGCCAAAGATGAAGTTCGTCTTTGGTGTCTGCTCACTCCTACTTTCTGCTTAACTTTCTCTTTGGGCACCAACCCCATTGGAATTGGGGTTCTCATGGCTCCTCAGTGTTATCATCTTTGGAATAAGGATGCTGTACTCTTAACTTTCTAGAATACAACAAAACCATACATCCCTGGCTCTGCCACTCACTGGCTGTATAATCTCAGGGAACTCTTTATTTTCTCAGCATGTGTAAAATGGGAATAACGATTTCTAATGTTGTGCCCAAGTCGCAAGTCCTCAAAAGACCACCAAGGAGCCAATTCCAATGCAAGCACACCAGGGTTGTTTATTCAAACTCGAGCTTGGGCTCACACCTGTCACCGACGCAGCGGTTCCAAAGTGAGAGCCCTGAGCTCAGGATAGGCAAGGTTTTTAAGCATTAAAAGGTGCAGGGAGAGGGGGGGCTCTAACTTGGACATTGTCCATGGGTTATGTCTGGCTGGTGCCCAGCTGCTAGCTGATGTGTCATGTAAGGTATGTTATCTGTAAGGAGCAGATGTGTCTGGACTTTGAGGCCTGGACCTTGAGGTCTGGACTTTGAGGTTGTAGCCAGGGGGCTATCTAAGGAGGAAGTTACTGAAACAATGGGTAGTTTTTTTCATGACTGGAACAAAGTTGTCTCAGAACTAGGCCTGGACTGAGGCTTTTTCTTCAAGATGGCTTTCTCTTTTTAAAATGGTGTTTCTCTTGCTCTCACATTCCCCCCTTCTCTTGTACATTGGGTCCAATCATAGGCCCACAGTTTCATGATTTAGAGGTTGGTACTGTGAGCATAACACTAGGAGTTGTACAGTGTCTACTCACTCTTTGATGAAGGTAACTAACTTATTAAGAATGCAGGGTCCGAATGTGAGTAAGAGTATAAATATCATTAGGGGACCTAGCAAGGTAGAGATCAGAGTAGTCAGCCAGGGGGAGCTGTTGAACCAAGATTCAAACCATTCTTGAGACTGTTCTCTTTCATGTTTTCTTTTGGCTAGTCCTTCTCTAACTTTAGCCATAGATTCTTTGATCACTCCAGAATGATCTATATAAAAACAACATTCTTCACCTAAAGCTTCACATAGGCCTCCTTGTTGTAAGAAGATTAAGTCTAAACCTCTCTTATTCTGGAGGACAAGTTTGGCTAATGAGGTTAGTGACTCTTGTAGGTGAGAGATGGAGGCTTCTAACCTTTCTAAGTCTATGTCAATGGCCACTCTCAGGTCACCGTAATGTTTGTTCTGGAGGAAAACTTTTACTGAACATTACACATAGTCAAGCCTTTAAGCATTTTATTCCTGAAAGATTTAACAGATAACATCAATTGAAATGACTTAAGGTAAACAGGCAGCTGATAACCATAGGGACATGTCCATTTCAGTTTAACTTAAATTAGCACTAATGCTTATTAATACCATCTGGAGGTAGAAAAACATTTTTCTTTACTAGACACATAAACATACAGATTGAGACGCAATGACTACAGTTAGCAACACTTTTCATAAAAGAACACATACTCAGATAGACCGATACAAAGATACTGATATCTAATTGTAGAGGTCACTAGTGGCAAAAGGCCAGTAGTGATGGGGCTGATTTCCACCCCCCATGTCTGGGGGACCGGTGGCTCGCAGGGGCAAGTGGCGGAGGCAGACTGCTCTCCCTGAGCTCTTTGTCTGGTATACGGTGGGCCTCCTACTGGAGCGCCTCCGCCCTCGGCTCTCGGAGCAGCTTCTGCTTCCCCTGGTGGGGGATGGTTGTGTCTTTCCGGATTTCCACACAGGTCATTTGCCCTTCTCTTAACTTCTTTAAAATGGTCTGTCATCAGAGATAACGGAGTAGAAAGAGTCTGACTCATTTTCTCAAAATAAAAAGCTACTGACAGCCCACCAAGTAATACAGACAAACAAGAAGCAAGACAAATGCCTTTGGTCGTTCTGAAGCAGAATCGGAAGTGGGACGATGGCGGCCCTACAGGTGGACCCGTCAGCCCTACAGATACAGATGGGCCCATCGGTCTTACAGTTGGACCCGATTCAGCCTCAGACTTGACCTTCAGAAAGTGAAAGAGTGCAGCGCAACACACACACGAACAATAAACATAAAGCTTGCATCACACACATGCACACAGTTCTTACCGGCTGGCTCAGACCCTCCAGGTCGGGAGTCCTGGGGGTCTTGGGGATCCCGGATGAGCCCTCAAATGTTGTGCCCAAGTCACGAGTCCCCAAAAGACCACCAAGGAGCCGATTCCAGTGCAAGCACACAAGGGTCATTTATTCAAGCTCGAGCTCAGGCTCACACCTGTCACCGACGCAGCGGTTCCAAAGTGAGAGCCTTGAGCTCAGGGTAGGCAAGGTTTTTAAGCATTACAAAGTGCAGGGAGAGGGGGGGCTCTACTTGGACATTTTCCATGGGTTATGTCTGGCTGGCTCCCAGCTGCAACTGATGTATCATGTAAGGTATGTTATCTGTAAGAAGCAGATGTGTCTGGACCTTGAGGTCTGGACCTTGAGGTCTGGACTTGGAGGCTGTAGCCAGGGGGCTATCTAAGGGGGAAGTTCCTGAAACAATAGGTAGTTTTTTTCATGTCTGGAACAAAGTTGTCTCAGAACTAGGCCTGGACTGAGGCTTTTTCTTCAAGATGGCTTTCTCTTTTTAAAATGGAGTTTCTCTTGCTCTCACACTAATCACCTGGGATTTTTGTGGGGGTTAAATGAGATAATGCATGCAAAGTAATTAAGACTAGCTCTATTATTTGGCCTCATTTCTTTTTCCGAATTATTCTACCTGCTCTCTAATTACTATCTCCTTGCATTTTATGTAGCACTCTAGCTTGGATCCCATCTCATCTTTAGTATTACGTCCTTAGGAAGCCCTTTCCTAATTACCTCCCTCCATTTTATGTTTTCATAGCACCAGATACTCTTTCTTAGTAGTACTTATTGCAGGTATATTTAGTTCATTGTTAAACATCTGTCTCACCCTGTGGGAGATTAAAGATGGCCACAAATTCTTTGCCACTCCTCCCATTGCAAGTTGGAGAAAACTTCCTTACCCTATGAATCTGGGACAGCCCTGGAGATTTGACTGGCCAATGGAATTTAATGGATGTGATATTCTGTGACTTGAGTGGCTAACTCAGAAGTCTTGGCAACCTACACCTTGTTCTGCTGGGACACCGTCTTTGAGGAAAGCCAGCCCCATGTGAAAAGTCCAGCTACCCAGAGACTTCCAAGCTATGTGGACCCTAGGTGAAGGCCACAGAGAGAGAAACCAGGCCTTCAGCCCACAGCCCCAGCTGAGCTCCCAGGTGGCAGCACCAAATTGCCAGCCAGCCTCTTGAAACTGAATCTCCTAGCCACAGTGAGTTGCTCAATCTGATGCCACATGGAACAGAGACAAATTGTCCCACTTCCCTTATTTAAAGTGCAAATCTGTGAGCCAAATGATTGTTGGGTTTGAAGTCAGTACATTTTGGGATGGTTCATGAGCCAGAAATAGATAACCAGAAAATCCACCTACAGCATGAGTTCCAGCAGGACGGGAACTATGTCTCTTTGTTCATTGCTCTATCACCAGTTCATCCCAGGTGCCTGCTGTATGGTAGAATTTAAAGAAATATTTTTTGAATTAATGAATTAATGAGAATATCAAAGTACTGCAGAGACTGAGAAAGGTTGGAATCAGTTAGCCTTTGTTATTTTAGATATATCAGTTCATTTACTATTTATAAATAATGATCTCTTTATCTAGATTTAAGAAAAAAAAACACCTCATAGGGCACTGCCATTCAATTTGGAAATAGTTGCTGAGCACCCTCACTGCTCTGGTTGCTGAAATTATAGCCATTAACTAGACAACCTCCAAACTCTCATAATTCACAGTTGAGATCTCTATTTCTCAAAGTGTGGTCTATAGACCTGCATCAGAATTACCTGGAAATGCTCACTAAAATTTCAGATTCTTGGGCCCCTCACCTCAGATCTGGTGAATCAGAATCATTAGAGATGAGACAGTATAATTTGCATGCAGATTCAGACTGTGTGTGTGTCTGTGTGTGTGTTCCACACAGGCAAACTGAAGTGCCAGTATAAGGTATCCAAACAACGAAAGGCATATTGGATGGGGCAGGATCTGAAATTGTCAGGTCATGGTATCTGTCTAGGCCTTACCTACAGAGCATTTTTTTTTCATTACAAACAGAATTACCTTTTCTAATTTAAAAGAATAAATAGTCATTCATCAGACCTTTTTGTAAACTTACCTTATGAAATGGATGGTTTTAAGTAAGATGTAAAGTCAGAGCATAGCCTCTCCTTTCCAGGAGTGGGTCAAGTGGCAGACAGAGAAGGTACACATCCAGATGAGCATAACACAGAATGGAAAGTGTGTTCATCATTTGTCCAAGGAAAGTCATGATCAAGTGTTCTGGGAATATTTGTTTAGTGTTTGTTTGACTGTAGCAAGTAAAATCTGGGAAGCCTTTAGAAGAAACTGTGATATTTGAACTGCACGTTAAAGGATTTCAACAGAAGTGGGAAGAACATTCTAGGTAGAGGGAATAACATGAGCAAATGAAAGAGGTAGCAAGAATAAGACATTTTTTTGAGAACTTTTTTGTGTAATCATAATGTATATAAAGAAAAAGAATACTGGGAATGACAGAATCAAACCACAGACCGACTTTAATGTTAGGTCAAGAAATATGAACTTTATTCTGAGTCTGTAAAAATGGTTTTTGGTAATTAATAAAAGGATATAACATTAAGGAATCATAAGAATGGAGCATCCCATCCTTGACTGGACTATCTGAATCATCTTAATTTCCAACCTGGAATTTCAAATAAGATTTTTGTTTTTTTTTAATACATTGCACATTTTTCTTGACTTTGTAGTTTCCAAAGCCAAAATAAATGGCTGATTTTCAACATCAGGCTTGAGGTTAAACCCTTTGCAAACAGCCCTTCGTTGCTTTGTGCCTTACAAAATACTACATAATTTAAATTTACTTAAATTTCACTCTCCCCAGGTCCCTACTGCAGCTGTGTTTTCCTGTTTGGTGAGCACCCTTGTTTGGTATGTCCCTGGTGGTATTTATCAGATAGGCTTTGTCACTATAGAATAGCATTGTCCAAAACAATTATAATACAAGCCATATATATGTAAATTTAAATTTCCTTGTAATCACATTTTTAAAAGTAAAAAGAAACAGATGAAATTAACTTTAGTAATATCATTTTATTTTACAGTATGTATAAAACATCAGTTCAACATGTAATCAGCACATGGAATTTATTAATGATATTACACAGTATTCTTTTTGAACTATGTTTTCCAAACCATGTATTTTACATTTACAGCACACTTCAATTTGAACTAGCCACATTTCAAGTGCTCAAAATCCATATATGGCAGCTGAGCTATCTTATCAAATAGAGCTTTTTGAGTTGATGCATATGTTGTAGAGTTGCATCATCTAGTACAGTAGCCACTAGTCCCCTGAAGGCATTGAAATGTGGCAACTGTAACAGAAACTTGAATTTTTAATTTAATTTATTTATTTAAGTTAAACAACCACATGTGGCTAGTGGCTGTAGTATTGAGTAGCACAATTCTAGATAATGAAAAGCTATTAAAGCATTTTGAGCCAAAGAATGTCTTTTGGAGCCCTGAAGTTCAGGACTTGCTGTAGAATGGGAAATACAATTTTAAATGGGGCATCCCCACAGTACTTTAAAGTGGTGTTCTCTTATGTTAAAGGATGATTAAAGTTGTTATGTTTTCTGACCTCTATCTGATCTTTCATGACATCTACAACAGAAATGCTATTTACCTAAATTACTCAGTCAAATCTCATGCTATATCAAGCGATAACTCAGAAAATAGCTTGTGTCACCCTGTGTAATTTTAACATCTTCACTTTTCTACAGCTGATTCACGTCCCACAGAATCTGATGACCTTTACATATTTTACCCCCGTATAACTCCATCAGGGGTAAAACTGATGAAAATTGATGATGCTTTAAAAACACACAATTAGAGTGGCTTCATTAAAGAGTGTTTCAAGCAACTTACTCTTTGTATCAGTACAATATACAAGTACTCAAGTTAATGGCCAAACATCCCCCCCTTATAATGAACCATAAAATTACAGTTGGCAATCAAGAGTACTGTAGCAGATAAGTAAGGCAATTTTCCTCATCATTTTTCCTTTTGTTGTCAGTCTTGTTGCAAAGCCCATTGCGTTTTCAATGAACCATAATGTGAATACTCAAGATTGTGCAATGCTCAAGCATATACACTTAGGTCAAGCTAGGCTGGTTTTGAGCTGTTCATTTTAAATAGGTTACGCCAAGTAAAAGGTAGTCTGGGAAGTTTTTATTCCATCACATACCCCTATATCTTGAGCTTATTTTAGTAGGAGAGAACCTTTCCCATTTTTTTATTATTTTCAAAGATACTCTAGAATTTGACCTTGCCATATGCATGTTAGAATATCTGAGTGTCAGGCAATTTAAGTGTTGTTGTGAATGTAATACTGTACATTATTATATATTAACTATGCCTTCTTTGGATGTTTTATACATACACAATTAAAAATGAATAAAGAGCTTACTTTTGCTCTGAAGTTGAAGTTATAGAGAAGAGGCAAACCTCTCTGGACTTTTTTTTTCCATAATAAATGTCTTAGATGAAGACATTATCAGTGCCTAAATGGCCTTTAGGGAGTCTCTATAGAGACTTGTAGGAACAGTCTGGTAATTGCTCTGAAACCTAGACTCCTTTTCCATCTGTAAAATGGGGTTAGTCCTATTTCATGGAAATAATAAAAGAATTAAATGATACAATAGTTATATAGTGAGTGGTATTCAGTATATATATATACACAGTATAGTACCATGAATGAATAATATATTTATTACTATTTCGGCAAACTATTTTTGTAGATAAGCCCTAGTATTTCAAAGGCTTAATCCAATAGAAGTTGTATTTCTTACAAATAAAAATTTCTGATTGTCAGCTGGCTCCTCTCCAAGTGGTGAATCAGGGACACAGACTCCTAGTCTTGTGACACCATCATCTTCAACAAATAGCTTCCAAGTTTGCCTAAGGTGCTGTATCTCTTCCACCCAGCTGAAAGGAAAAAGAATGTGGGAAAACACTTGAAAGTTTTCAGGGGCATGTATCATTTCAGTCCACTTGCCGTATTGCATATGACATCACCTAACTGCAAAGGAGGCTGGACAAGATAGTGCAGCTAAGTACCCAGGAAGAAATAGAAATAGATTTTGGAAACATGTAGCCACTCTATCACAAATATAGTCAGTTATCCAGGGGTGATAAACAATTCTACATATGAGCTATTGGGCTCCTTAAACATTTTGTCGAAATGGACCAATCTATTTAGAAGGAGTTAAACAAAAACTGAAACGGCTCCCTGTGAAAATAGAACAGCCACAGGAGGTCCCTTGAGAAGGAAATCAGCACAGTGAATTCTCTTTCCTCCAGGAGGATCTTTGTTCAATGAGAGAGACACCCAGGTAGCGAGCACCAGCCCCTGGAGCATGTCTGCTGTGGAGAGGTGTCTAGGATTGTAGTCATTCCAGTTGCACCTTTTTTTTCTTTTAATTAAAAATATCCCTTCTTGGTTTCTGACTGACAGTGCTACCTCTAGATTCAAATTTTCATAGTTTTTGACCATCTTTTTTTTGGTGTGTTATCTGCTATGCCCCCAAGAAAGTCTAAATAAAAGGAAAACAACAGAAGTTGTGTTCATTGTCTGCTTTAGTAGGTGATATATAAAAAATGAACATAAAAGTATCAGTGTCCAGGCTGGATCCATGAAAATGGCTCAGCTCTCCCCAGTCAAACAAAAGTTTCCCTTCAATGTTGCATTTCCATTTTCCTCCAGGGAACTCCTCGCGTCTGTACCCCTCCAAGATGTAACTGTCTTTACCACCTCTGACAATTCACTGCTACTCCCTTTTCAACCCACAACCATCTGGCTTCCCCCATACTGACCATATTCTTAACACGCTCATTCATGTCTCCTGTATTTTTCCCTCTCTTTAAATATTATTTTTCTGCAGCATTTGGCCCAGCAGAGAGCTCCTCTGTCTTCTCTCCAGTTTTCTTAAATGTTTCTGTCATTGTAACTTTTCTTTATGTCTATATGTAACCTAACCCAAACCGTTTGTTTACATATACTTTCTTAAATTGCCTTCAAATATTGTCACATCTCCGGAGCCCTGCATTTAGGTTACTATTGCCTTTTCCTGAATTATGACAACTGAGGAATCATTTTCCCCCATGCCCTCCCCATCTAACATATTCTTCATGCTGCAGTCAGATGGTTTCTTTAAAATATGTATCATGTTAGGTCTCTCCATGAATAAGATACCTCAGTTGCTGCTTGCTCCTATGACAGCGCTAACTCTCCAAGTCAGCTTCACCTAGTCTTACTCTTACTTTTTGCTTCTGCTCAGTTACCACGCCTTCTGACTTTTCACTCTCTTGGAACCAGATGCCCTGACTCAATTCCTTCAGAAAGACTTCAGTTCCTTTGCAGAACTTGAAAGAGCAAATTCATATAAAACAAGAGCCTTCTAAATAACACTGAACAGAGGACATGTGTAAGTCAGTAGGACTGATGAACAGTAATCTGAAAATTCTTCTTTTCATTGTTCTTATTCTCAGTTGGTTATGCTAAATCTAACCAGTGAAATCCTATTGGTGTCTTATGCAAAAGATAGGTTCTAGATGTTAGGCTGGCTGAAAATGGAGAGAATTAGAGCTGTTTTTTTTTTCTTTTCCATTTGTGCTAGAATCAAAATGGCTTCTTTTAAGATTGTTTCAACATAGTAAATAAGGCCTTTGCTTTATGACCTTTCTTCCCTAGGTTTCCTAGGTAATATATGTCAGTTAGAATGCAGTCAGCTCCACGAAACCACAATAATAACCAAATGAAAAGTGGCTTTAATCATAGAATTTTTATTGTTTACTTAAGAAATCTGTAGGTAGACCATACAAGAGTTATTGAGAAGCTCAATTATATCAGGATTCTATTAGATGACAGCATATTTCAATTTTATTGGCCTATTTCTCATGGCTGAAAATATGAGGGAGTCATCAATGCCTCCAAACGGGATGGAGTGTAAAGGAATGTAACAATGGGATCTCCTCTTCAGTGTAGCTCTTACAAGAAAGTACCCCTTCCCTAGAAGCCCTGGAATAGACTTCCACTTACATTTCATTGACTATAATTTTATTACATAGTCAATCCTAGCTACGTATGGACTGGGAAAAGCACATATCTAACAAAGGAAAATAAAATAGACACTGTGGGCTAAAATTCATTGTGGATTTCCTCTTGGAGCTGGTCACATTGCCACACCAAACAAAATCAACCCCTGTTAGTAAGGAAGCAATTGGAGGGTAATGCTTGGAAGACAAAGGATTCATCACAAGACACACCCTTTTTCTACCTGGTAACAATTATCAAGGATTACAGTGCTTCCATTACAACATTTGTGGGTTAGCCTCACATAAGAACTATTTTCTGTCTGATATAAAAGTGAAAATCTGTGTCCTATAATAAGCCTCATGATTTCATTTTGTTTGATATTTTAAAATACAGGTTTTTAATACTTTCTGTAAGCGCAAATAGGTGCACAAAAAGATGCTAACCTCACTCATCAGGGAAAGGCAAGTCAAAACCACAAGATACTACCTCACACCAGTTAGAATGGCCATTATCAAGGAGACAAAACAAGTGTTAGCAGGAATGTAAAAAAAGAGGGGACCCCAGTGCACTGTTGGTGGGAATGTAAATTGGTTCAGCCATTGTGGAAAGCAGTATGGAGGTTCCTCAAAAAAAAAATAGATCTATTATATGATCCAGCAATCCCACTTCTGGGTATATAGCCAAAGGAAATGAAAATGGTACCAAATATATATATATACTCCCATGCTCATTGCAGCTAGGCTGAGAAGGAATAGATGCCGCCTTACATTGTCACAATGCATTATATTACAAGTGCTTCTGTTTACATTATACCATTTAGTCAACACCATGACATTTGTAATATGATCTCCATTTTACAGATGAAGTGGAAGCTTAAAAACAGTTAGGAATTTGCCTATTCTACTAAGAGGTACATCAGAAATTTAAACCAAGTCTTCCACTCTCTCCATTTTTCCACTTTCATGGTTCCTTGCTTAGTAAGCCAAGTGGTTATATTATGACAAGTAACCTATCTACTTTCTGAAAGAATTTGAGGCATCTGAGTTCCAAATAAAGAAGAAGAATATGGATGAGTTATTTAAAGATAATTCTTCACATCAGGATTTTTGGAACCCATCCATAAACGTTTATCAAACTCTTGGTCTGTCTAAGGCACTGTGAGATAGACAAATATGGTTAGTCATGTCCTGAGAACAAAAACTTATAAATTGGGATAAAATATGCCTGTGAATGTCTATGGCAATGATCAATACACATATTAAAATACTAAGGATTATATTATATTCCTTTTGCAGTATGTTCTTGACAAACCATTCTCACAAATAGCTCATTTGAAGCTTACAGTATCCCTCTCAGATATTATTATCTCCTTATACTGATAGGGAAGGTGAGGCTCAAAGAAGTGAAATAGAGGAGTCAGGAGAAGGCTCAGTCTTCTCAGTCCAAAACCACTTTCTTGCTACCTTGCCAATTTAATGATCAAAATACACCACAGAGGAAGACTGAGAGCTTCTGCCATGGAATCATGCAGGACTCTTTTTGAATTCCAATTCAGCCACTAAGTAGCTGTGTGAAATAAGAACATAATAACAGTGCTGTCTTGTAGATGCCTGGATAATTAAGTAAAGTAATCCATATGAAGTGTTGGTATGTACTAAGCACACCGTCAATGTTAGTTATTTTTAGGAATGACACCTACTATCGAATGAGCATAAACCATGTGGGCTGCACTATTCTAAGCAGATTTCACAATTTAACTGATTTATTAGTAATAGCATTAAATGGGAATTCAACTGAGTTCTGCAGAGAAAATGGGTTTGTTAAATAAACAAATCAACTCAACAAGTACTTGAAAATGCTTACTCTTTGCCCAGCAATTTTGGAGTCACTGGTGATACAGCAGTAAAGAAGACTAAGTCCTTCCTCTCATGGGACTTGTGTTCTAGTAGGGGGTACAAGGAGTATTATTTCATGTAGTAAGCAGCACTAGGAAGAAAAATTAGTCAGGACACCAGATAGGTAGTTGTAGGATGTGATGGCTTTTTATAAAATGTTTGAAAATTCTTTGACATTCCTCCTTGCAATGGTGGAATTTAATTCCCCTTCCCTTGAAGATGGGCCATCCTCAGTGAGTTGCTTCAGCAGGTAGAATCTGGCAGTCTTGAATGAAGCAGAAGTGACACAGCATGAGTAACTTGCAAAGGTAGGTCACAAATAGCCATTTGGCTTCAACCTGGCTTCTCCTCCTCCACTGTGCTTTCAGAGTCTGGCTAACCTGAAACATCTGTGATAAAGAGACCGTGTGGTAATACCACAAGAGGCAGGCAGGTGCCTGAGCTCAGCTGTTGATTCTTCACAGTCCAGGTGTCAGGCATGTACGTGAGTGAGTCTTCAGCCAGCCTTTTAGCCACCCGAGCCAAAGTTGAGTGGAATAGAAGCAAGCTGTCCCCACCAAGCCCTGCCAAGACTGCAGAGTTGAGACAAAGTTTAATGTTTTTGTTTTAAGACATTAAAATTTTTGGTGATTAGCTATACCTCCATAATAATAGCATAATAATAATGTAAACTACCCACAGAAGGTTATTTTACACAGGGTATGGGGGAGGTGTTTTGAAGAGCAGATATTGAAACAGAAGCCTGAATAATGTAACATAGTAACTCATTCAAAGACATGGAAGACAAACTTCCCATGAAGAAGGAATAGAAAATGCAAAGGCCCAGAGGTGAGAATGCACTTGATATTTTGGAGGAATAAGAAGGCAGCCAGTATGGTTAGAATATAGTACAAGGCAGAGAAAAACAGGCGATAATGTGGGAGGAGAAATGGGGCTAGATAATGGAGGTTCTTAGAGTTGACAAGGAGTTTACATTTTGTTATTAGCAGGATGGGAAACAAACGATAATCAGGATTAAGTTTGATGTGATTTAAATTATGTTTGAAAAAAAGATCTCTGCCATTTGTGTGCAGTATTATTCTCTGTTACTAGAAGAATCTACCAAAATTCCTTCTAGGAGTTATCTGTCATTCCATTTTTAAAGAATTTAGGGTTTCCTGCAAAAGTGTATTCAGAATCCCTATCTTGAATTGCATTTTCTGTTTTGGGTTATTTCTAATAATAGAGCACAGTATAATTTCATAAGGCCCCAGATAACTCTATTACATTTTCCATAGTTAGGAGATATATTTCACTTTCACTAGAAAGTATTAGGTCACCAGTAAAATGGCTTATTACCCTCCCTTATTTTAACTTTCAGACTCCACTTAACAGCCTTTTTGCTTCTTCAACACAAGTTTAAATCTCTTAATTCCACAACTGTGACTGACTCACTAGTTTTCCTAAAAATGCAAGTTCCATGTTGTTAATAATAAATTAATGATAACATTAGTAGGAAATGACTACCCCAACCTTAACTTTTCATCTAATACCATATACATGATACATAGGGCCTTAAAGATTTTTCAACTGCATAGTAAAAGAAATGACAAAATCTCTAAACAACACAAAGTGCACCAAAGTGCTTCAGTAATGATTTTGGAGACCAAATTATCCTTCAGGCTCCTGCAGTTTGCAGATAAGACCATTTTTAGAAGTTACATGCAAAGTTCATGATTGCTAAATATGTAAATGTCACAGGGTTATATTCACTGTGAAGGTTGGAAGACAAGATTAGAAAGATCTTCTTAAATTAGATCCTCGCCCCCCCCAGCGTGTAACCAGCAAGTTGAAAGTATTAAATATAATGCATGCCTAGATAAAATTTAAGACCTTTAAGTTTACAGAAAATAAATTCTTTAAAACTAAACCCAAAATGTATATTATTTCTTCTAGAATACAGTTGTACCAAGCCATACCTGATGGCAAAAATGCAATTATAGCAGTAGAGGTTGCTCTCAGTTACTCCTTTCTTCAAGTTAAAGCAAACAGCAAAATGAGGTGAGCAGGAAGCATCTGCCTTCATAAATATGTGCACTTATATTTGGTATCAATTTGCTGTTAGTGAGAGAATGAAAATAGGTAATAGCATCCAGCACATTGCAAGTGCCTTCGATAGAGATTTTTGCATTTTTTGTTTTCAAGAAATGGACCAGAGAAAGAAAACAACTCTTTTCATGCTAGTAAGACATTCTCCAAGGAAGACAGGATGGTGTAATGGTGAGTCAGTTATTGAAATTCTAATACTAGAGAGCTCTACAACTTTGAACACATATAAACTTTCTGAGCTTCAGTCCCTTTTTGGTAAAATAGGGCTCATTACCATGCTGCTCTCTCTCTCTCTCTTTTATTTTTTTGAGATAAAGTTGGTGTATAGCATTTTATTAGTTTCAGGTTTACAACCTAATAATTCAATATTTGTATTGAATAATTATTATTCATTCATGTATTATTTATAATTCATATTATTATAATAAAATTTATTATATTTGTACTACAAAATGATCACAATAAGACTAGTTACAATCCATCACTATACAATTGACCCCCTTCACCCTTTTCAATCATTCCCTAATTCCCTTCCCCTCTGATAACAGCTAATTTGTTTTCTGTATCTATGAATTTTGTTTTGTTTTCTTTTTTAGATTCCACATATAAGTGAAACCTTATGGTATTTATCAGTCTGTCTGACTTATTTCACTGATACCCTCTAGGTCCATCCATGTTCTTGCAAATGGCAGATTTCCTTCTATTTTATGGATGAGTAATATTCATGTGTGTGTGTGTGTGTGTGTGTGTGTGTGTGTGTGTGTGTGTGTGTGTGTGTATCACATTATACAACCTCCATCCATCAGTTTATATCAGCTCATGTTTAGAAAACTATTTGATCTGTCCATTCTTTGGAGAAGCATGTCTGTACCCACTGTGTGCTGGGCACTGCTCTAGACCTGAATAAATTCTGTAAATGCCCCATGTCTCCAGCCAGCCAGCTACTCAACTATTTTATGTCTACTTATGTGCCCTGTGGGATGTGTTTCAATGGTAGTATTTAGTTTGAGTTGTTCTTTTCTCTGTGGTGTTCCTCTGAACTGTTTCATTGTTTAATAATAACTGTCATTTGTCAAATATCACATGATTTCACTTATATGGGGAATCAAAACAAAACAAATGAACAAACATAACAGAACCAGACTCATAAACAAAGAGAACAGACTGATGGTTGCCCTAATGCAGAGGGACAGGGGGCTGGGTGAAAGAAGCAAAGGGCATAAAGAGGTACTAATTTCAAATCATAAAGTAAATAAGTTGTTAGAATGAAAAGTACAGTACAGGGAATATAGTTAATAATATTGCACAGCCTCACAGGGTTTATGTTTGGTGAGTTATTTTTACTTTAATCTTTCCTTAATTGCATACCTGCGTTGGATTGACAGTTGACTTGGTGAATGATTGTTAGGTTAGGTTTATCTTACTGTTAACTATCAGTGGACATCCATTCTGAGACAAGCTTAGGCAAGGAGAAATACTTCTTGTTACTCACATTAGCAGTATTGCTTCTTTTATTTAACAGATTGTCTCAGTGTTAAAACAGGAGTTAGTTTTATTGTTGGAAGCTGAGTATGTTGCTGAGCTTGGACACTTTCTTAATTAGTGGCTGCTCCTGGGCCAGCCGTGGTCATGTTGATACTCTCTAAGGAATGCTACACGGTGGGTTTAAAAAGCTGTACTTTTGTAGAATATAATGCATATTTACATTAGAGTTATTGGGGTTTTTTAAGGTAAATTTAAAATCTATCTAAGACTTTCTTCTGGACGACCAGCTGTCACTAGGCTCCTTAAGCTTTCCACATCTGCCTATCTTCTCACTATTTTGCCACATTGATAAGTTTTTCTATCAAAACTGTTCATGAGGCCCTCATCTGATTAGGGGTATTTAACTTAAGTTTTCTTTGTTAAATTGTTCTAGTTAGCTCATGATGCAAAAGATAAAAGGGATAAGCTTTTCTATTAGTGTACTTTCAATATTTCTTTCATCCTTACCTTACGGTACTTTCTCTATAATGCCAATTAAAATTCCTATCTCTTGTGTTTTGTTTAATTTGTTTATGTGAATTGAGTTTGGTAGTTTTGGGGGCTAGCTTTAGTTCAAAGTGTCCACTTAAAATGAACTCTCTTGGGTGTAAACTAGGTTTTTTGTTCAAGCTTTCCTTCTTCTAAGCACACTTTCCAATATGTTTACCTTGATACGACTTATCTCCTCTTAGTGTTGAGTAACTATTATTAGGTATTATGGGAGTTTCAGTATTTGAGGAGGGTGACAGTTGGTGTGTATATGCTTTATGCCCTAATTCAATGAAGATCTCTAGTCTTAATTTACTACTAAATCCCCTTTTAGTTTTTAATTTCATAAAGACTTTCATGGAAGTTTGATGTTCTTGAATAGAAAATGTAGCCCATTTTTGGGCTGTAAGCTACATTTTGACCTCATGTTTTTAACATGGTGCATTTAATATAATGTCTGTAATTGATGTACAATACTGATGGTTTTTGCTTTTCAGAGTTTGCCTAAGATGGCAGTATATACCTGAATCAGCAAGAGTTGATGAGGTTTATCAGGGTTTATTGATTATAGAACAAGCTCCTCTAGAGGGATATAATGCACTGCCAGGTCTTTTGAGTTTTAGGCTATTGCTAGTAGTACTCTGGCAAATAACTTGTTTCAGAAATTATTTGGGTCTGGAGCTCAGCATAGAGGACATCTGATCCCAGTTTGGTTCTTAGCTATTGTGTACTGAGAAATGTTAAAGTCACTTTTGTTGCTTATATTTATTCTAGCTGTAGCTTCTTACAGCTCAGTTAAAATTCATTTTATTGTGGAAATATCATCATGCTTCTGGACAAAATTTTATTAATTTGGGGTAGTTGTATGATATGGTAGGTGGCATGAAATTTACCAGCCCTAATTCAAGTGACTCAGTCAAACTTTCATTTGTGGCTTTATTTTTTTCACTGCTACTTCCTATGGGGGTGTGATTAAGTGTGGCATTTTGAGCTGTCTTTTGGTGTCCTTGATGCCTACTCCTTTTAATCACCTACAGTAGTGATGTGGAGGCCATTCTCATTGGAATGTAGATACTTGTATTTTTTATTTTACTGAAGATTAGTAGGAAAGCTGGGGCCAAACCTGTGTGTTTATGGAGTTAGTAAACCCACCTAGGCATTTTCAGTGACTTGCTTTAAATTTTAATCAACTTTAGCAAGTTAGGTCATCAGCAGATCTAAGCAGTTGCCGGTCAATTGGAATTTATGCCTTTAAAGTGATACATTTATATGTAGTAAGTTACTTATTGGATTTGTTCAGTTATTTTTCTTTGCTCTTTATTTGATTTGTTGAACCAATAAATAGAATGAGAATGAGTGACCTAAATATTAAGGTTCAAGTCTGTCCTTTGTGACGATAGAGACTATTATTTGTTTTGATGGTAATTGAATCAATCATTGTTGAATAAAAATTAGATAGTGGCTAATTAGTCAAGTAGGTGTGGGAAATAAGATACTTGGGAATATAATAATTAAATATAACTAGGATTCAATACATAATAAAATAGCAGTAGGTGATCCTATTATTGGGGGAGTAATAAAAGAAGTGCATAAATTTTTGTTCACTTTGTTTCTCAATGGGCAGAATGCTTTGGTATTTTCATTGTTTTTAGTTCTGGACTTGAAGGGTAGAAGTATTTTGAGATTTTTAGTTGAAACATGATAAATACTACTGTAATTATGGAGCTAATAGTAATAAACAATGTTGATGTGTCTAGTTGTGGCATGTCATTAAGGAGAGGTTTTTTTGTTGTTTTTAATTTTTTTATTAAGGTATCATTGATATAAAATCTTATGAAGGTTTCACATGAGCAACATTGTGGTTACTACACTCACCCATATTATCAAGACTGCCCCCTACATACCGCATTACAGTCACTGTCCATCAGCATAGTAAGATGCTATCGAGTCACTACTTGTCTTCTCTGTGCTATACTGCCTTCCCGTGCCCCCCTACATTATGTGTGCTGATCATAATATCCCTTAATCCCCTTCACCCTCCCTCCCCACAAGCCCTCCCCAGCCCCGTTCCCTTTGGTAACCGCTAGTCCATTCTTGAGGTCTGTGAGTGTGCTGCTGTATGGTTCCTTTAGTTTTGCTTTGTTGTTATATTCCACAGATGAGTGAAATGATTTGGTACTTGTCTTTCTCCACCTGGCTTATTTCACTGAGCATAATACCTTCTAGCTCCATCATGTTGTTGCAAATGGTAGGATTTGTTTTCTTCTTATGGCTGAATAATATTCTGTTCTGTGTATGTACCACATCTTCTTTATCCATTCATCTACTGATGTACAATTAGGTAGCTTCCATGTCTTGCCTATTGTAAATAGTGCTGTGATAAACATAGGGGTGCATATGTCTCTTTGAATCTGGGATCTTGTTTCCTTTGGGTAAATTCCTAGGAGTGGAATTCCTGGGTCAAATGGTATTTCTATTTTTAGATTTTTGAGATACCTCCATATTGTTTTCCACAATAGTTGAAATAATTTACATTCCCACCAACAGTATAGGAGGGTTCCCCTTTCTCTGCATCCTTGCCAGCATTTGTTGTTCCTTGTCTTTTGGCCAAAACATCCTAACCGGTATGAGGTGATATCTCACTGTGGTTTTAATATCAGTTTCCCTGATGCTTAGTGATGTGGAGCACCTTTTCATGTGCCTGTTGGCCGTCTGAATTTCTTCTTTGGAGAAATGTCTGTTTAGATTCTCCCCCCATTTTTTAATTGGGTTATTTGCTTTTTGGGTGTTGAGGCATGTGAGTTCTTTATATATTTTGGATGTTAACCCCTTGTTAGATACATTATTTATGAATATATTCTCCTGTACTGTAGGATGCCTTTTCATTCTATTGATGGTGTCCTTTGCTGTACAAAAGCTTTTTAGTTTGATGTAGTCCCATTTGCTCATTTTTGCTTCTGTTTCCCTTGCCCAAGATGTGTTCAGAAAAAAGTTGCTCATGTTTATATTCAAGAGATTTTTGCCTATGTTTTCTTCTAAGAGTTTTATGGTTTCATGACTAACATTCAGGTCTTTGATACATTTTGAGTTTACTTTTGTGTATGGAGTTAGACAATAGTCCAGTTTCATTCTCTTACATGTAGCTGTCCAGTTTTGCCAACACCAGTTGTTGAAGAGGCTGTCATTTCCCTATTCCCCATTCCCTCCATGGCTCCTTTATCGTATATTAATTGGCCATATATGTGTGGGTTTACATCTGGACTCTATTCTATTCCATTGATCTATCAGTCTGTTCTTGTGCCAGTACCAAATTGTCTTGATTACTGTGGCTTTGTAGTACAGCTTGAAGCTGGGAGCGTAATACCCCCAGCTTATTCTTCCTTCTCAGGATTGCTTTGGCTATTCAGGGTCTTTGTGGTTCCATATGAATTATAGAACTATTTGTTCTAGTTCGTTGAAGAATGCCGTCGGCATTTTGATAGGGATTGCATTGAACTGGTAGATTGTTTTAGGTGGATGGCCTTTTGACAATATTAATTCTTCCTATCCATGAGCACGGGATGTATTTCCATTTATTGGTGTCTTTTTTAATTTCTCTCATGAGTATCATGTAGTTTTCAGGTTATAGGTCTTTCATCTCCTTGGTTAGGTTTATTCTTAGGTATTTTTTTCTTTTAGATGCAATTGTAAATTGAATTATTTTCCTGATTTCTCTTTCTGTTAGTTCAATCTTAGTATATAAGAATGCAACAGATTTCTGCATATTAATTATATATCCTACACTTTTGATGAATTCAGTTATTAGTTCTATAGTTTTAGGGTGGATTCTTTAGGGTTTTTTATGTACAATATCATGTCATCTGCAAACTGTGAGAGTTTAACTTCTTCCTGACCAATCTGGCTGCCTTTTATTTCTTTCTATTGTCTGTTGCCATGGCTAGGACCTCCAGTACAATGTTGAATAAAAGTAGGGAGAGTGGGCATCCTTTTCCTGTTCCAATCTTAGAGGAAAAACTTCCAGCTTTTTGCTGTTAAGTATGATGTGGGTTTGTCATATATAGCCTTTATTATGTTGAGGTACTTGCCCTCTACACCCATTGTGTTGAGAGATTTTATCATGAATGGATATTGAAGTTTGTCAAATGCTTTTTCAGCATCTATGGAGATGATCATGTGGTTTTTGTCCTTCTTTTTGTTGATGTGGTGGATGATGTTAATGGATTTTTGAATACTGTACCATCCTTGCTTCCCTGGAATAAATCCTACTTGATCAGGATGATTGATCTTTTTGATGTATTTTTGTATTTGGTTTGCTAATATTTTGTTGAGTATTTTTGCATCTATGTTCTTTAGGGATACTGGTCTGTAATTTTCTTTTTTTTTGTCGTGTCTTTGACTGTTTTTAGTATTAGAGTGATGCAGGCCTCAAAGGATGAGTTTGGAAATACTCCCTCCTCTTCTAATTTTTGGAAAACTTTAAGGAGGATAGGTATTAGGTCTTCTCTAAATGTTTAATAAAAATCAACGGTGAAGCCATCTGGTTTGTGATTTTTTTCTTAGTTTTTTTGATTACCAATTCAATTTCGTTGCTGGTAATTGGTCTGTTCAGATTTTCTGTTTCTTCCTGTGACAGTCTTGAGAGGTTGTATTTTTCTAGCAAGTTGTCCATTCTACATTATCCAATTCATTAGCATATAATTTTTCATAGTATTCTCTAATAATCTTTGTATTTCTGTGGTGTCCATACTGATTTTTCCTTTCTCATTTCTGATTTTGTTTATGTGTATACACTCTCTTCTTTTCTTGATAAGTCTGGCTAGGTGTTTATCTGTTTTGTTTATTTTCTCAAAGAACCAGCTCCTGGTTTCGTTAATCTTTCTATTGTTTTATTCCTTTCAATTTTATTTATTTCTTCTCTGATCTTAATTATGTCCCACCTTCTACTGACTTTCTCATTTCAAAATTGTGAGTTTAGACTGTTCATTTTTGATTGTTCTTCTTTCTTGGGATAAGCTGATATTGCTATATACTTTCCTCTTATAACTACTTTGGCTACATCCCACAGAAGTTGGGGTGTTGAGCTGCTGTTTTCATTTGTCTTCATATATTACTTGATCACTGGTTTTATTTGGTCATTTATCCATTGATTATTTAGGAGCATATTGTTTAAGCCTCCATGTTTTTGTGGGCTTTTTTGTTTTCTTTGCACAATTTTTTTCTAGTTTCATACCTTTGTGGTCTGAGAAGCTGGTTGGTACAATTTCAATCCTTCTGATTTACTGAGGTTCTTTTTGTGGCCTAGTATGTGGTCTATACTTGAAAATGTTCCATGTGCACTTGAGAAGAATGTGTATCCTCCTGCTTTTGCATGGAGTGTTCTGTAGATGTAGGTTAGGTCCATCTGTTCTAATGTGTTGTTCAGTGCTTCTGTCTCCTTACTTTTCTGTCCAGTTGATCTGTCCTTTAGAGTGATTGGTATGTTGACATCTCCTAAAATGACTACATTGCATTCTATTTCCCCATTGAATTCTGTTAGTATTTGTTTCATGTATTTGGGTCCTCCTATGTTGGGTGCATAGATATTTATAATGGTTGTATCCCCTTTTTGGATGGACCCATTTATTATGTAATGTCCTTCTTTGTCTCTTGTTACTTTCTTTGTTTTGAAGTCTATTTTATCTGATAGAAGTATTGCAACTCCTGCTTTTTTCTCCCTATTATTTGCATGAAATATCTTTTTCCATCCTTTCACTTTTAGTCTGTGTATGTCTTTGGGTTTGAAGTGAGTCTCTTGTAGGCAGCATATAGATGGGTCTTGCTTTTTATCCATTCTGTAACTCAATGTCTTTTGGCACATTCAGTCCATTTACATTTAGGGTGATTATCGATATATACGTACTTATTGCCATTGCAGGCTTTAGATTCATGGTTACCAAAGGTTCAAGGGCACCTTCTTTACTATCTAACAGTCTAACTTAACTTGCTTATTATGCTGTTACAAACACAATCTAAAAGTTCTTTTTTTTTCCTTCCTTCTTTTTCTTCCTCCTCCACTCTTTATATGTTAGGTGTCATATTCTGTACTCTTTGTGTATCCCTTGACTGACCTTTTGAGTAGCTGATTTAATTTTGCATTTGCTTAATAATTAATTCTTCTACTTACTTTACTGTGGTTTTATTTTCTCTGGTGACAGCTATTTAGCCTTAGGCACACTTCCATCTAGAGCAGTCCCCTCAACTTTTGGTTATCTGGAAATTGTTTAATCTCTCCATCAAATTTAAATGATAATATTTCCGGATAGAGTATTCTTGGCTAGAGGACCTTCTGTTTCATTGCATTAAATATATCATGCCCTTTCGCTTCTGGCCTGTAAGATTTCTGATGAGAGAAGTCTAATGATAGCCTGATGGATTTTCCTTTGTATGTGATCTTTTTTCTCTCTCGGGCTGTTTTTACTACTCTGTTCTTGTTCTTGTTCTTTGACATTTGAATTATTATATGTCTTGGTGTTGTCTTCCTTGGGTCCCTTGTGTTGGGAGATCTGGGCACTTCTATGGCCTGAGATACTATCTCCTTCCCCAGATTTGGAAATTTTTCAGCAATTACCTCCTTAAAGACATTTTCTATCCCTTTCTCTCTCTTCTTCTTCTGGTACCCCTATAATGCGAATATTGTTCTGTTTGGATTGGTCACATAGTTCTCTTATTATTCTTTCATTCCTAGACGTCCTTTTTACTCTCTCAAATTTCTGTTCCATTTACTGTCTCCTCTACCTCTTGTAATCAGCTTTTAAATCCCTCTATTATATGTTTCATTTTAGATACTGTATTTTTCAAAGTTTTTATCTCTTTCTTGAAGTCATCCCTAAGATCTTGAATATTCTCTATAGCTCTGTGAGCATGTTTATGATTTTTATTTTGAAATCTTTTTCAGGAAGATTGGTGATTTCAGTTTTACTGAACCCTCTTTCTGGTGTTTGAGGGATTTTGGATTGAACAAGGTTTTTTGCCTTTTCATATTCCTACTGAATAATATGAAATAATAACTTTGTGTAGGTGTCACCTCTAGTGCCCATAAGCTCTTCTTTCTGGAGCTGCCCATCACCTGGAGCTATGGCAGTGGTCACAGGCAAGCGGTGCTGGTGCCTGCTGGGACAACAGAGTTCTTTCCTGCTCCCAGCTGCAGTGCCTGCCTCCACTGGCAGGTCCAGTGGGCCAGGCACACAGGGTGCAGCCTCTGTGTTACATCCCTGTAGTTTCTAAAGGTGGGGCTGCCCTCTGGTTGGCTTGGTGCGCTGGTGGGGTCAGTAGGTTTTGAGCTGGCAGTGGCTAGGAGGAATGTGCAGCAGGCTGTGTATTACAGGGGGGACCTCAGGGCTATATTGCCAGCCTGGGGTATGGAGCGCGTGAAGCTCCTTAAATTTACCAACCTGCTGAGCTAGTGTGCTGGGACAATTTTGTCCACCTGTACTTTCTCCTGAGTAGCAAGCTCTATGTAATCCTTGCCCCTTTAGCAGCCCTTTCACTGTTTGGTCTTTCAAAGTGCCTGCCTTTCTTTTGTTCCAGAGTGGCCGGTTGTCAGTACCTGTTCTCCAAGTGGCTGTAATCTCAGTCTTTCCAAGTATTCTGCCTGTCTTTGCTTTCTAACCCCTCTAATCTCCAGAGCACCATATAATGTGTTCATGCTCCTGAAGTAGATCTCCAAGGATGGGTATTAAGCAGTCCTGGGCTTCTACTCCCTCCCCACTCCATTTATCTTCCTCCTGCCTGTGAGCTGGGATAGAGGGAGGGCTTGGGTCCTGCCAGATAACAGCTTTGCTACTTTAACCTTTTTCCTGAGGTCTTTTCTTTTCCCCAAATATAAGCCATCTCTTGCAGTCTTCCCCTGGTCACTCTTTCAGGATTAGTTGTATTTGCTGTATTTTCATGTAATAGGTGGTTTAGGGAGGAGATTTCTGCCTCACTTCTCATGCTGCTATCTTTATCCCCCTCCAACCCATTAAGGAGAGTTTTAAACTCTCAATCTTTAACTTAAAAGTTTAATGCTATTAACTTCTTAATGATATGACAGTATAGATGCTGATCACTTGTTGAAATATTTCAGTGAAACTAATTCATAGACAATTGATATGAAACTGGTTTGGCCCACAGATTTCTGGACATTGTCCATAGTATAAGCTTCATCATGTGAGTATTAGGGTTGCTTGATTTAGTCATCTTGGAACAGCATCTGTCTGAAGACATAAGAAAGGAACAGCTTATGAATGTAAGATGTCTTCCAGTGAGATTAATATATGGACTTTTATCTCTATAGGCAGGGCCACTCAGTGGTTATTGCACATAATGCTGCAATGACTGGAGGTGTGCATATGTCTTTTCAAAGTAGTGTTTTCTTTATTTTTCAACCAAATATTCAGAAGCAGAATTAATCAATCATATGGTTCCATTTTTAATTTTTGAGGCATGCCTGTACTGTTTTCCATAGTGGCTGCACCAATTTACATCCCCACCAATAGTGCACAATGTTTCCTTTTTTGCCACAGCCTCACCAACACTTGCTATTTCTTTTTTTTTTTTTTTTTTGATATTGGCTATTCTGACAGGTATGAGATGATATCTCATTGTGGCTCTGATTTGCTTTTCCCTGATGATGAGTGAATTGAGCATTTTTTCATATGGCTGTTTTCCATCTGTATGTCTTCTTTGGAAAAATATCTATGCAGGCCCTCTGTCTACTTGTAGTAACATTATTTGGTATGTTTTGTTGTTGTTATTGAGTTGTATGAATTTATGTATTTTGACTACCAGCCCCTTTTTGGATATATGACTTGCAAATATTTTCTTCCATTGCAAAAGATCAGTTGCCTTTTGTTCATGGTTTCCTTCAGTGTGCAGCAGCTTTTCATACCATTCTCTTAACATGAATTAGGACTAAGTGAAATAGTGCATGTAGCCATCTGTCAAATTTGTCAGTGCTCAATAAATATTAGCTTTTATGATCAGCTCCATCTTTACCAGTTATAAATTCTTCTTGGCAGGCTGAATTTCACTTTTCCTAAACCGGCTTGATCTGCAGTTTTGGGGCTGGCTCACTTAAAGACTAGAAAATTACAAAGATGCCATGAGCATAATTACTATGACACTTTCCTGGTTTCTACACACTAGAGAATAGTAGGTGTGATAACAAAAGAGATGGCTCTGCTGTTCTCAGGAATCCAGTTGTAGAGAAAATGACGCTGCTGTAAGCCCAAGAGTCTCAACTATGCTGATAAAATCTGTTTTCTCTCTAACTTTTCTCTTCTGCCTAATCTTTCTAATGAACCCAGTTTGTCTAATCAGCAGAATATTTATAATTCTAAAGCATTTACTTTGATGCTGAAAATAGGCCCCAATCAGAGGTGAGAATAATGAAACATTTATCTTATTAAGATCACAAAAGAAGGGACTGTTTTCTGTTATGTGTGTTCTTTCTTTTGCTGAATGCAGTAACTGATTTATTCAGCATCCCATGGCTATCAGTGGTGATGTCCCTACTCCCAGGCTTCCAGATCCATGATTTCACTCTTTGATGTGGCTAATGACTACCTGATAGCAAGCAGAGCCCACCCACTGATTCCCTGTCAGTCACCAACCCCAGACCCAGAATGATCTTGATTTTTCAGAGACATACAGATAGAGCATTAGACAGACTGAACAAATCTGGGTTCCAAGGTCACTTCTGCCATTTAGCAGCTGTATGGTCTCAGCAAATTTGCTTAACCCTCTGAGCCTCACTTTTCATCTGTAGCATATTAATACTTCTGACTCTTGCCCAACTTTTGTGAAAATTAAGTGAGATAATTATGTAAAAGCCTCTTGCATAAAGTAGAGGCTTAGTGAATATTTGTTCAACATACATATGTAGTTCTCAAACCTCAGCATTTAACCAAAAACAGTATTTTTTTTTAGTCAAAGAAAACGTTCCTGTTTGTTATTATACATTATTGAGTTCAGGAACTCCTCTAAGTTCAAGACTCTCTCCCAGAGTGACAATAAGAGCTCTGAGATCACCTTAGGCTTTTTAAAAGTAGTTTTCAGGTAGTTCCCATAATGCTACTGTATCATTTTGGCCTCTTGGTGTCTGGATTCATCTGAAAAGATGAGAAACACTGAGGGAAAGCAAAAATACAGACTCAATTGAAAAATATGACAGCATAATAGGAAAATACTTCCTCATATAGAAGAGAAGGAAATTTAGTGTTGTCCAATACAAATATAATGCAAGTCACATCTGTCATTTAAAATTTTCTAGGAGCCACATTATTAAAAAGTGACAAGAAAGCTAATGTTCATTTTAGTAATATATTTTGTTTAACTCAATATTTCCACAGTATTATGTCAACATGAAATTAATATTTTTTAAAAGTGAGACTTACATTCTTTTTGGGGGGGGTACTACGTCTCCAAAAGCTCGTATGTATTTTACACTTAATAGCATATCTCAATTAAAAATAGCTGTGTTTCTGTGCTCACAAGCCACACACGATAAGTGGTTATATTGTTGGATAGTCCTGGTGCAGAATCCTGTTTGAAATCGTGCTGAAAATGATTATTTTTAAATCCTTGAACCATTTATCAAGGTCAATGTACACATCATTTTCAAAATTTGCTTCCAGTCAGAAAATGGCTTGAAGAGAAAAATGTTCTGACAACCCTGATCAACTTTTCAGTGAGCAAGGCTTCTGATTTTAAAACCGGTGATGTTTGATCAGTGCCCCCTGCTGGCCACATGCCAGAATAAAAAATCAAGAAAGAAAAGTTCTGTCAGTTGACATTGGCTTAGACTCCAGCACCAAATAAAATTTACTTTATTTTTCAGATAACTATCAATTCAAATGTATGCAATAAGTCAACAAGCACTTGAATATACTCCATGTTACATTTTCAAGAAAATGTTACTCCCCTCTTACCTTGATGAAATATTCTTTTATCTTGAGATAGTGTTGTTGGGGGACAAATGGATACATAACTATTTCTTATTCAGCAAATCCCAGTGGGCACTGTTAATGTCAGTGTGACAATAGGAAATTTTAACATGATAAGGAACTTTAAGAACAAAACATGAGTAGTCACTTTATGCACATTTGTTTACAGAAACAGTCAAGACTGCAGGTTACTGTTAATTTAATTTGAAATCTTGAAAAGCTGTGTTTCGATGATGGTTAATAAAAAGCAGCTTCTCAGGTAGAATTTCCTGATATTGCTTTTGGTGCTGAGGAAGAGAGAATCTCAACAAGGCTTTCACTGCTTTAGGAATTGTAAGGAGACTAACCATTCTCCATACTCTGCTGAGTTTGGGGAAAAGTTCATTTTTCAAAAAAGTTCATAGTCCTTGGTTAAGTGGCTTAAGATGGTATGACCAACATTCAGGAAAGCTGTAATTAGAACAATCAAAGGAATGTGTAACTGTGATACATCAAAAGGCCACAAGTGAATGTGACCCCTACTGGAGCCCACCCCTTCCTTCTCTCCCCTCAAATCCCTGCCTTTAGCAGAAGTACACCTCTGGCATCTGTCCACTCATGTTGACTTTCTCTCTAACATGATTCTGCATTGCAAAAGGTTCTGGGATCAACTGGTAAAGACAGAATTTCCCTTAGATTTGGAAGAAGGGAAGAGAACTGAGGGGCTGATCAATTGACAGCAAAAAATCCTTCATGACTCCTGAGATAGGCTGGCAGCCCATGCCCATATTCATTCTCCTATAGCTTTTACTGTTCAGGAAGTAAAAATGTATCAGGGATGCACCAGAAACATACCAGGGAAAGGAGCTATTGAGAATGAAGGAAATGGTAAATGGCTTTTTGTCCCACCACCAAGGATAAAGGAAGATCTCAAATTACACCAAAAGCTTTTTTGAAAAACGTAGTAATGTTTAAAAGTAATGTCTTGGGAGTCACACAGAGTTCAGTCTGATCCTAGTTCTACCACTCACTGGCTGTCTGAGTGGCTCCCTCATCTATGAAATGGGATGGCAGTATGACTCGCTTAGTAGTATGCTTATGAGAGTTAAATGAAATGCACTTGTAAAGTGCCCAATGCATGACAAACTCTTAGGAGAAAAAATACCAATATATGTAAAGGTTTCTGAGTCCTTAAAGAGGTGTGCCATTATAAATCATACATTATTTATAAATTCATATCCTTTAGGATATTTAGTAGATTGCTCAGCAAGGAACATAAAAAACGAACTCTCATGATGCTATCTATTCCCAGTACTACTGAGTTTCTTCCACTGTGGCCTTTCCAATAACACTGTAAAATTACATGTTCTGGATGTTCTTTTCTATATTATTTCATAATAAGCCACCTCACAACTCAGTAGGTTAAAACAATGGTTTATTATGTCTCATGACTCTGCGGTTTGGCTGGGAGGTTCTGATTCTGGTCTCACATGGGCATACTCATGGGGTAAGTAAGCTGGGAGCTGGGCTCAGTGGGGATGTTGGGAGAGCTGGACTTGTTCTTATAATTGTCTGGGTCTGGGTGTCTTGCTTTCCTTGTCATCTCTCACTCTTAAGAAGACCTGCCTAGCCTTCATGCCTTCCTAGCCTGGGCTGAATTCTGAGAGCAACGGCTGGTGCAACAAGAGCTTTTTAAGCCTCCATGGGCATGGTGCTTGTTGGTGACTCCTGGCCAAAGCAAGTGGCCTGGCGAAGCCCTGAGTCAGTGTGGAAGGGAACTATACAAGTGTGAATCCTGGGAGGCTTGACTTACAGAGACCATCAGTGTAGCACTCTTCCATACCCTAAATAATTTTCTCCTCCAGTCACCTTTAATATCTCACTTGTCCTCAGCCAGGGCTAATACTGTCTCCCTTCCTGCAGTAAGAGCAGATATTTTTGGTTATCACACGTGTGGAGGGTGCTACTGGCACCTAGTGGGAAGAGACCAGGCATACTACTACACTTCCCTCAATGTGTAGGACAGCCCAACACAACAGAGAATTATCTAGTCCAAAATACCAACAGTACTGAGGTTGACAGACTCTGCTCTCAATATAAGGTTCTGAGATAATACTAGGAATGAAATTAGACCAGATCCTTTGACTCAGGGACTTATTTCTTATGTGGGAAGTGTTCAATAAAGTGATAGATGTTCTAAAGTATGGGGAAGTACCTGATGGCTTGGGGGACAAAAGAAGGAATAGTGTATTCTACCTGAGGTAAGAAGAGTCAGGCAGACAGTAAGGAGGAAGGATGAGCAATGCAGGCACAGAGAATACACTAAGTCAAAGCCAGAGGGCTTGAAAGAGGTTGACATATTTGAGAATTGACCATTCATTTAACGTGACTGAAAGACAAGCTAGAGGCTGAGAGTGGGCTGAGTTTGAGAGAGAAACTAGAGATGTAAGCAACAGTCAAGTCATTGGCAGTGTATGTGACTCATGGCAGTGATTCCCACTCATCGCTGCACTCAGCATCCCCTGGGGAGCTTTTAAAAATAGCATTTCTGAGGCTCACACCAGACTATTTAACTCTGACTTTCTGGGCATTGGGATTCTGACATCCACAGATTTTAAAAGCTCCTTAGGAGATTGCAATTTATAGTTGGAGTTGAGAACTGTGCTGGCTTTATCCTGTAAGCAATGGGGAAAGATAGAAGAGTTTTAAGTGAGGGGCAGCATGATTTTAGAATGGTGTTCATCAGAGTGTAGAAAATAGATGGGAAGAGGGTCAAGCCTTGACCCAGAGAGACCTGTTCTCTGAGGAGGTGACCAGGGCACGCACCTCAGGTGGGACATGATGCGGACCCACACCAAGAGGTAGGGGTGAGGCTATTAATAGGCGGAGTTAGCAGAACTCAAATATCAATTTGAAACTGAAGTACAAAATGGAAGAAATGATGAGAAAAGAGAGGAATTTAAACAGGACAAATATTTCATGATTCTACCTATATGAGGTATCTAAAATAATCAAACTCATAGAAACACAGAGTAGAATGGTAGTTGCCAGGAACTGGAAAGAGGGGGAAAACAGAAAGTTGCCATTCAACAGGTGTAATCTCCCAGTTATGTAAGATGAATCAGCCCTAGTGATCCCTATAGCATTGTACCTGTGGTTAACAATACCATATTGTGCACTGAACAATTTAAGAGGATAGAGCTCACATTAAATGTCCTTAGCACAATAGGGAGAAAAAAGAAAGAAAGAAAGAAGAATGAGACAAATTTAGAAATGCTTCCGATATTCTGGCTTGCATGGATGAACTAGTAAGGCCAGTTACTGATTTGAGATCATAATACGGTTGGGAGGATTGTGAGTCAGGTGTGGTTATATGGAGATTGAGATTCTCTACTCCGAGCTG
The DNA here is from genome assembly GCA_032199065.1 of Smutsia gigantea. Lineage (NCBI taxonomy): Eukaryota > Metazoa > Chordata > Mammalia > Pholidota > Manidae > Smutsia > Smutsia gigantea. The sequence goes on along the minus strand of JAVSCE010013039.1, from coordinate 14,058 downwards.
CTGTTAGTGTGCATCGTTACACTGTTCCTCAGGAGAGAGATCTAGGCTGTTTGTAGTGCTTTGTGAGTCATGGTTTTGCTGGGCAGCTGCATCTGGGGAGATCTTTCCCTGCACACTACATGAAGCACTAAAAGAAACCTCAACCTAGATGGGAGAGGATTCTTGACTCTGAAGGAGAAAGAATTCTCAGTCAGTTCAGACTAGTGTAGGTAAGTAAGAAATTCATTAAAATGAGAGTAGCAAGGAATGGCAGCTACCTTGCAAGCAGCAGAGAGCAAAAAAGAGCAGAGAGAGGAAAGGGAAGCTCATTGAACTCCTGCTTGGCATAGAGCAGATCTCTTGCCAACTCCTAAAGCCAGGGTCACATGGCTTCCAGGATCTACTTGGATCTGCACAGTGTGGGAGCTAAGCCCCTACCACCCTTGGATTTGGGGGAGCCATAGAGGACTGGATGGAGTCAGATTATGTTCTGAGAACTTCCCAAAGGCAAAGTAAGGAGATTTTCAGGCAGACTGCTAAAGAGCATAATCATATAGCTGCAGTCCTGTCCAGGTCACCCAGGCAACAGGAACTTGCAAGCCCAAATCAGAGCCCTCAGTAGCCTTTCCCTCCTGGTCTGAAGTAGGACAGAGAGAGTGAAAATTTTGTTCTTAAGTCTAGAAAGTTGAATGAAATAGCAAAGTACCAAAGACACTTACCACTGGGAGAGTGCAGAGACAAAATGCAGTAAGTTTAGCAGTGAGACATTTTATTTAAGGCAAAAAAGTACACACACTTGAAGAAAGAGGAGTGTGGGAAACCTCAGAGAGGAGGTGTGCTTAAGGGTTTGGGGTTTGGGATTTTAGAAGGACTTTTGGGTAGGGGTCAGCATAAGGAAAGATGTATACAGATGATTCATAATTCCTTTGAAGTTTTGTCTTAAGAATAGGGCTATTCAAGCCGAAAAAGACAAGTATCAAATGATTTCACTCATATGTGGAGTATAAGAACAAAGAAAAAAACTGAAGGAACAAAACAGCAGCAGACTCACAGAACCCAAGAACGGACTAATAGTTACCAAAGGGAAAGGGACTGGGGAAAATGGGCGGGAAGGGAGGGATAAGAGGGAAAAAAGGGCATTACGATTAGCAGATGTAATGTTGGGGGGGCACGGGGAGGGCAGTACAACTCAGAGAAGACAAGTAGTGATTCTATAGCATCTCACTACGTTGATGGACAGTGACTGTAATGGGGTTGGTGGGGGGGACCTGATGAAGGGGTAGTTTAATAATCGTAATATTGCACATGTAATTGTAAATTAATGATAATAAAATAAATTATATTAAACAAAACAAAACAAACAAAAAAAAAAGAATAGGGCTATTTAGGTGACTGTGTTGACCTGAATCTCAGCATTCTTTATCCACATAGGTTCATTTACATTTCAGAGGTTTATCCCCTGTCCTGGTTATAAAGTTACTTAATTGATTAAGGGTCTGGAAGAAGAGGAAGACGAGCCTGTATATTAGGTCAAAGAATAAGTTGGATCTTTTTCACAGGCTAAGTAGATGTTACAATGGCGTGACCTTTGTCCCATTTCACTGCCCCACATCAATGGGAATGGATAAATTTGACCAAGAGAGTTTAGACAGTGAGGAAGAGGCTAAGGAGTGGGCTCTTTCATCATGGCAATACCGAAAGAGTGACAGGGGAAAAAACAGCAAAGAACACCAATGAGGAAGGATCAGAGAGACCCCATCCTTCCCCATTCCAAGTCATTTTATATACCGCTGCCAGGATGCCTGTTCAATAATGAAAATACAAGTTTCTCATTCCAGTGTTGAAATTGTCCAGCGGCTCTCCACTGTTCACTAGATGAAGGACAAGCTTGGCATTTAAAGCTCTTCCCACTCCACATCTTCCACATAGTTTTTCCTGGCTTCATCCTTCACCCTGTCCCAACATTCACCCTACCCTGAGCTAATACCAAACCACTTCAAACTGTCTGAGCTTGTTACACTATTTGATGCACAAGGGTTTCCTTTGTCTGACCCCAGTTCCTTCTCCCTGCATGTTCTCTTGCTAAGCTGCTATGAGCTGTTGAAAACTCAGTTCAAATGTCTCCTCTCTGCTCCAGTTACAAAGTTCCTTATTCCCTTAGTGCAGACCTTTGTGAAAGAAGGCAAATAGACTATAGTGGTTAAAAGCAGTGACCCTGGAGCCACAATCGATTGAGTTCATCACAGGCTTCCTGACTGGATAGTAAGCTTCTCCTGAGAAGATGCCTTGCCTTCTTCTTGCTAATATCACCAGCAGATTAATATAGTCCTATCTATATATATTTATTTATTTAATAATTTAAAAATTATTTCCTTTTTTACTATTTTAGAAGTATCTCATAATATTATTTCCTATTGTCTTCCCATAGTTTAAAAATAATCCTCTTAAAAAGTGTTTGTGTGGAATATTTTATAGAATAAGTAAATATATAAACATAAATACTTCACTTTGTAATGATCATAAAGTTCACATTGGGTATTCAATTTAAACAGCTAGGCCTTTTAATTAATTTATTAATTGTTAACAAAGTAATAACATTTCTTGTATACATTAAGAAACAAATGGATAATTTGTCAAGGAAAAAATTTTCTGTTTTTAATTCCCTCATTAACTCACAGAAAGTTCTGTTTCTGATACAATAGATGACCACTTCTTCAAGGTAATCAGGACCATAGTAGGTCAGTTTAGTATAATACTGATTCAATTGTGAATCAACCTCACCTACTAGAAGCAAAAGTACTTAAAGAGAAGTCTGTTGGATGCATGAGTAAGCATATTTTTATCAGAGGAAATGGTATGAATTACTCTGGCAAGTTAGTTAAGTGGAGATGTGAAGGCAGTCCCTTTTGTTCATTAAATTTAAAAATCTAGTTTCCAGAATATAAATGGAATTTAGATTCAGTAACCCGGGTTTACATTCTTCTGCTACTTCCTAGCTATATTCATTCATTCATGCAACAAATTATCTGTTGAAATCCTGTTATCAGCCAATCCCTTTTCTTTGCACATCTTGATTTCTGAGCATTGGAGATAAGAATGGCACACCTGTGGGGGATTAAGCTCCCCAACTTCAAACTCTACTACAAAGCTATACTAATCAAGACAATTTGGTACTGGCACAAGAACAGACCCATAGATCAATGGAACAGAATAGAGAGCCCAAATATAAATCCAAGCATACATGGCCAATTAATATATGATAAAGGAGATATGGATATACAATGGGGAAATGACAGCCTCTTCAACAACTGGTGTTGGCAAAACTGGACAGCTAAATGTAAGAGAATGAAACTGGATTACTGTCTAACCCACAAAAGTAAACTCAAACTCAAAATGGATCAAAGACCTGAATGTAAGTCATGAAACCATAAAACTCTTAGAAAAATGTATAGGCAAAAATCTCTTGAATATAAACATGAGCAACTTTTTCCTGAATGAATCTCCTCCAGCAAAGGAAACAAAATCAAAAAGGAACAAATGGGACTACATCATGCTAAAAAGTTTCTGTACAGCAAAGGACACTATCAGCAGAACAAAAAGGCATCCTACAGTATGGGAGAATATATTTGTAAATGACATATCCGACAAGGGGTTAACTTCCAAAATATATAAAGAACTCACATGACTCAAAACTCAAAAAGCATAACCTGATTAAAAAATGGGTGGAGGATATGAACAGACACTTCTTCAAAGAAGAAATTCAGATGGCCAACAGGCACATGAAAAGATCCTCCACATTGCTAATCATCTGGGAAATGCAAATTAAAATCACAATGAGATATCACCTCACACCAGTTAGGATGGCCAAGATTGAAAAGACCAGGAACAACAAATGCTGGTGAGGATGCAGAGAAAGGGCAATCCTCCTACCCTTTTGGTGGGAATGTAAATTAGTTCAACCACTGTGGAAAGCAATATAGAGGTTCCTCATAAACTAAAAATAGAAATACCATTTGACCCAGGAATTCCACTCCTAGGAATTTACCCAAAGAAAAGAAGATCCCAGATTCAAAAAGACATATGCACCCTTGTTTATTACAGCACTGTTTACAATAGCCAAGATATGGAAGCAACCTAAGTGTCTATCAGTAGATGATTGGATAAAGAAGAAGTAGTACATATATACAATGGAATACTATTCAGCCATAAGAAGAAAACAAATCCTACCATTTGCAACGACATGGATGGAGCTAGAGGGTATTATGCTCAGTGAAATAAGCCAGATGAAGAAAGACAAATACCAAATGATGTCACTCATTTGTGGAGTATAACAACAAAGCAAAACTGAAGGAACAAAACAGCAGCTGACTCACAGACCCCAAGAATGGACTAACAGTTACCAAAGGGAAAGGGTTTGGGGAGGGTGGGTGGGAAGGGAGGGAGAAGGGGATTAAAAGGCATTATGATTAATATACATAAAGTACGGGAGTCACTGGAAAGGCAGTATAGCACAGAGAAGACACATAGTGACTCTATAGCATCTTACTACACTGATGGAAAGTGACTGTAGTGGGGTGTGGAGTGGGGGTGAATGTGACAACCACAATGTTGCTCCTGTGAAACCTTCATAAGATTGTATATCAATGATACCTTAAAAAAATATTTTTTTAAAGAATGGCACACCTGTGATCAAATCTTTCTTTCATTACTTACTAGCTATATAATGTTGATTCAGACATTTCACTTCTTGCCGCCTGTTTCCCTGTGTATAAAATGGGGATGTAATACTGTCTACCATGTAAGATTTTTTGTGAAAATTAATATAATAGTTTGAAGTTCATCAGGGTCAGCATACTTTCTGTGTAATGGGTCACATGGTAACTCTTTCTGGCTTTGTGAAACCATATGATCTCTGTTGCAATGATTCACCTCTGCACAAAAGCATCCACAGATGAACTATGTAAATTAATGGATGTTACCTTGTTCCAATAAAACTTTATTTACAGAAAAGTTAGCAGCCAGACTTGAGCATCAGGCTATAATTTGCCCACATCTCCAACATACCGAATTTTATTCAACTTTATTATTATTGTTATTTTACATTTTTGGAAGAAATGTTTTTAATCAGGGGCATCTTACTTCACAGTTAAACTAGATTAGTCTTTGTTTCTGCCAGTTATTTGGGAGCACCACGTACCTGAGAGCACTTTAAATTAAATTTTCTGCTTAAGATTTTTGGACCACCCTGGTCGTGTGATTGCAAGTCAAAAATCCATGGTAGTAACAGCTTGCGGTCCTAATTCTTAGGAAGTGGTCCTCATCTTCCATCCACCCTGTGCCGAGGTCAAAATATGAAAATTCCTTACATTCCTTTTCTGTGTGGTGGCTTTTTTACTGATCTGCTGTGACACTGAAGATGTAGCTCTTGGCTGTCCCAGCTTTTTGCAGAGATTTCCTATTGGATCTCCACTGTGGGCATTTTTTTTCCTTGCTTTATAGTACTTAAAATAATACTGTATTTTGCAATTGATGGCATCCTAAATTTGATGAAATATGGTATTAAGTCTCAGGAAATATTACCTATTGCCACTTACAGTACTTTCTGCCATGGATACTGTGCGATGCTCTGCCCAGATCCCTTTCCCAGTCAGCTTATCTACCCATCCCTCAGGCATTCTGACTGCTTCCCCAGAGATATCCCAAAGATATTCCACACACTCCTTTCCAAATGTGGTCTTCAGCCACTGACTGACAAATTGATGGATGTTATGGGCTGAATCATGTCCACTGGAGCCCTAATCCCCAGTATCTCAGAAGGTGACTGTATTTGGAGACAGGGCCTTCAAAGATGTGATTAAATTAAAATGAGGTCATTCTGGTGGTCCCTTATCCAATCTCTCAGATGCCCTTGTAAGAAGATACTTGGACACCAACAGAGACACAAGCAGGTGGAAAGCACCAAGATAAGATCATATGAAGGGGCATCAAGACGGCAACCGTCTGCAAGCCAAGGGAGGGTCCTAGGGCAGATCCTTCCCGTGCAGCCCTCAGAGGAAACCCACGCCGCTGCTACCTCGGCCTTGGCCTTCCAGCCTCCAGAATTGTGAGACAATACATTTCCATCATTAAAGCTGCCCACTTTGGGTATGTTGTAAGGCGGTTTTAGCAAATTAATAAAGGGGGATTATAAAATGCTGATCCTCTTGCCTCAAAGTGAAGCAACTCTTGCTGATCCCACTGCCGTCCCATCTTGCTTCCCTCACTTGTTTTCTCCTGAGCACTCCCTCAAATAGTCAAGTGTATCCAAATCCCCAGGTCAGGTTCTACTGCTGGATAAAACTGAGTCTAAAATAAGTTCTACATTTGTCTTAATTAATTCTGTGGCTTTAATGGAATATCATAGATGGAGTGGCTTAAACAACAGGAATTCATTTTTTACAGTCCTGGAGGCTGGGAAGTCCAACACCAAGCCACCAGCAGATTAGCACCTTAGTGAGGACCCAATTCCAGACTGAGAGCCTTCTGGTCACTGTTACTCATGGTGGGAGAGGGAAGGTTGCTCTCTGGGGCCTCTTTCACAGGCACACTCATCCCATTCATGAGGGCTCCACCATCACAACTTAAGTGCCTCTCAAAGGTCCCACCTCCAAATACCATCACATTTAAACCATCACAGCTTTTAACATACAAATTTGGGGAGGGCACGAACATTCAGTCTATAGTAGCGCTTCAAAACTTCCCCGTTCCAGAAAACTGTCATTTGGGCATGTAAATGTTGAAGGTATAGATCGGATTGGATCTTAAGGGCTGCTACTGTCAACAGAAAGATGAAATCGCTCAGCAAATGAATTGTTTTCTCATAGTGATAGTGTGTTTTTACATTGTACTGATATTCCCAGCACACCAGTACATTCCAGTGATGTTGAAATATCACATGTGTATATATTCCTACTGAAATAGAAGACACATTCAGACACAGTATTTGAGTTGGCAAAATGACTCGGGGAAAAAGCTGGCATCCTTAAGCAGATTTTTAAATACATCAATCTAATTACAAAAAAGCTGGGAAAAATATTAATATCCTAGGCATATGCAAGCATTGCAATTATCTTTTGCAATATGTTGTAATTTTGCATGTTACAAAACATTGTTATTTTTAATCGTTAGATCGTGATTCATCTTGAGAAACTTTAATTTCTGTGGACTTTTTCCAAAGCTTTCTTCTATTAGGATGCATTAACATAAATAGCTACATAGCATGTATGTGTGTATGAGAGAGCAAAGGAGGAAAAAGAGAGATGTACAAATATGTTTGTGAAAATTTTTAAATCATCATTGCCCATTGTTTAAGTATTTTGGAAGAGGTATAGACATTCATGCATTTCTTTATTTATAAGATGCTATGGTCTGTGATAAAACTGTACCATATTGAAAGAAATTGTGCAAGTACTGTGAAGATAACTCAACCGGGAGCTTAACTACAATTAGGTCTCTACAGTCTGATTGAAATGGAAATTGAAACAGTTGTCAAGTAATTCAATAGATTTCAACATAATTGTCACATTTCTCCACTTCCACTGTTTGTAAGGCAGGTGAATAATTCTAAATTAGAGAGAAACAAGAGGGACCTATGACCCTAACAGAGATTGTACTCTTTCTTATTTTCCTGGACAAGTATCTCTCTTTTACCTTCACAGTTTGTCTCCAGAATAATTAAAACCCTCATTCAAAAAGAAAAAAGAAAAAAAGGCAAAGCCCAAATGTCATTCTTTGCCTCTATTTTGAAGTAAGGATTTGATTGTTTAGTCTCCTATACCACCTTCTCCCACATGCCACATCCATGAACATACTCACTGCTTACTACTTACCTTTGACTTCAAAATATGTTTGGTGTAAGTCTGGTCCTTAAAATAAGGCTCCTCATTAGAATCATGTGGGGAACTTTTTGTAAGTTTGCATTCCCGAACACCAGCACTGACAGTTCTAATCTTGTAAGTATGGAAAACATGTCTCCAGAGTACAAAAGTTAAATAACAGGAAATTTTAGTCAGCATTAACTCTTTGACTTCAAACATACCAGGAATGCAAAATGTCTTACAAAAATCTGCTACCACTTCTTCCTCTCAGACTCGCGGCAGACCTCCTTAATTGGTCATATAATCTTCCAGACAACTTCAGACAGTCTCAAAATAGTCATTATAGCACTGTTGGGGGTTGCTAGGAACTGAAATTGGGGGGGAATATCAAACCTATTTGCTTTAAAAGAGAAAAGAGATTGAGTTAATTCAATTGCTATGAAGATAGTCAAAACTTAATTAAGAAGCAGGAACATACATTAATACATTATTCCACCTGTAAATTCATTTTTTCTCAATGTCATATGCTGATTTTAATATCAACTACCTTTTTTTTCCCCAAAGGGGCCCATTTTTGTGTTGTCCAGAAGATAATTTGTAGAAATCAAGTCGATAAGACAACTGTCTCATTAACTAACATATAATCTTAAATCTTCATTAGAAGAAGCAAAGAAAGTTATTAAAACATGCAATCCTCCCTTCCCATTTTTTTCTTCATTCTGAGAACACATTAGTTTTAAATCATTACTGTTAAGAAGATTCTAATTTGCAAAACTTGAGTCCAGAAGGTTCTAGTTTTATAAATTTAGTTTAGGAATATCACACTTTCATTGGTTGAATAAGATTTTGATTAAGAGCATAGATTAATTAATTAATTTTGATTAAGATATTCACCAAGACAATATGGAATGAGGGGCAAAGGCAAATGTGATTTGCACAGCAAGGGCAGTGAGGGGCAAATTGACTTTTTCAAACTGTGTGATGAATGTTAATAATCAGAAGGAGGTCTGATATTAAAATCACATTGCAACTGAATTCAGACAGAAAACTTCAGCTTCTACACTTCTAACATGAGCTCCTCAGGCAACATGATCTTGACAGGCCAGATATCTCCGCAACTTTCCTTTGGTATTTTCCTTCCCAAATAATAGAATTAGAATATTTTTGTGATATAGGAATCCTCTGGGCCATGGATCCAGGGAATCTACTATAAGAAAGACACGGGTGGAAATGTGCAGAATGTAGTAGATATTTGTTTAGGCTCTTTGAGGTATGGCATGAGGTACTTATGGCCTCATTGACTAAAATAAGATTTCTCCTGAAAAAAAAAAAAAGAGAGAGGAGGTTTTGGCCCCCAGCTGCCACACTTTTTCATATGGGAATGGTTATTAGGTAGGAAATGGGAAAAAAGCAGATTTGAGGTGATATTAAAATGTGTGAGCTTATTAAAACTGTGTGATAGCCTATTTTTCTTAGTCAAACCTGGCCTTGGACAGAGCTTGATTTCCATAGCTTGGGGGATGTTACAGGGCTAATAAAATATCCAAAGCTTGTGCAAACCAACTAGGTTTTGTCTTAATTCACATCACCCTAGAGCCCAAAACCCCTGATATATCCGGGGACTGACATGTTTAGCTCTAATGGACACCAGCAAAGTGTTAGGCGGTCGCCCTTAGCTCATATCTGGGTAATTGCTTCAACTTTGATTTCACTTGGCCTTTATAAATGTTGCCTAAATTAGGGAAGAAATAAAATGGTTGCTATTAATAACTCATATTTATTCTTCTTATTCTTAAATCCATATTTTGCAAATAAAGACATCACCCTCAACAGTTATTGTCTTGCACAGAAATAACAAAATTTGTTGTCACCATTTTTGATAAACCCAAACCCGGCTTTCAGACAGCACTTATATCACATGCATGGTATTTATTTGGAAAAAGAAATTTTCAGCCAGGTTGCCATTCTTTTTTTCCTGTCAACCCGTTTTAAGTGATAATTTTAATAAATAGAATTGGATCTTTTTGCTGTTGGAGGGGTATACAAATATATGGAATTTCTTCCCCGTATCACCCTCAGTGCACCCCTATAGAACTGACATTCATAAGGTAAATATTGGGCAGAAGGTTATCCCCTTAAAACTTAAACTCAAATGTTATATCATCCAGGAAGAAAACACTAATGTAGAATGTCTTTCTCAAAGTGAGATAAGCTCTGTATCCGGAGCCTGGGCTCTGCTCTTTGAATACAAGGGTGCCATGAGCCTCTGACCTAATGATAAAATCTCTTCCTTGGATTTTTAACATCAAGTTAGCTTTAAAAACACCTTTCATATTTAATATGTTACCAAAATGTATCCATGTAGAAACTGGTCTGATACTGATGTAGCGCCAGCTTAATTCCAGAAAGGACAAGCTGAAGTTAAAATTGAATACAGTACAGGAGGCACTACTATGGTAATTGAGGGTTTTGGGGTTCCAAGCCCAGTTGTAGCATTTATTTGAGGAAGAAATGGAGGTCCAGTGACTTCACATTCAACATCTGTTAAATGAGGATAATAATAATAATAATACCTATGTTCAGGAACAATATTCAAAATATTTAACAACCATCTGAGCACAAACCTAGAAAAATAAAAACCAACATCCATTTGTTTTCAAAATAAATGCCAGTCTACCCATGTTACCTGAGTATGGACTGGAATATCAGCCATATTTATCTCATCAGAGTCTTGGCACCTAATGAGGCGGTAAGTCTTAGCTGTGTGTGTGAGCCGTCCTCCAGTGATTCATTCTTTGTACCAGAGTTGGTCTGTGTGGCCAATAGACAGACTACAGCTGAAGGAATGGTCATAAATTATTTCTAAAATTGCATTATAAAAGTCAGGGCAGCTTCCACCATGTCTGCTATCTTTCTTCTTCTCTTCAGTCACTCTGGGGGGAGCCATGTTATAAGATGTCCTGTGGAGAGGCCCCTGTAGTGAGGAACTGAAGCCCCTGACAGTAGCCATCTGAGAGAGCTTAGAGGCAGATCCTCCAGCCTGAGCAAAACATCCACAACTGATACCCCTACTGACAACTTGATTACAACCTCATAAAGGATGCTAAGCTGAAACCACCCAGCTAAGCTGCTCCTGGATTCCTGACCCTCAGAATCTGTGTGAGAAAATAAATGTTCATTTTAGGCTGCTAAATTCTGGGACAATATGCTATGCAGCAAGAGACCATTAGTTCACTATATTTGGCATTTTTATATGAAAGAAAAATGAGGAAAAACAAACATTTTAGGACATGAAGATGTACAGTCCTTCTTTTTTTTTAATATAATTTATTTTATTATCATTAATTTACAATTACATGTGCAATATTACGATTATTAAACTACCCCTTCATCAGGTCCCCCCCACCAACCCCATTACAGTCACTGTCCATCAGCGTAGTGAGATGCTATAGAATCACTACTTGTCTTCTCTGAGTTGTACTGCCCTCCCCGTGCCCCCCCAACATTACATCTGCTAATCGTAATGCCCCTTTTTGCCTCTTATCCCTCCCTTCCTGCCCATTTTCCCCAGTCCCTTTCCCTTTGGTAACTATTAGTCCGTTCTTGGGTTCTGTGAGTCTGCTGCTGTTTTGTTCCTTCAGTTTTCTTCTTTGTTCTTATACTCTACATATGAGTGAAATCATTTGATACTTGTCTTTTTCAGCTTGGCTTATTTCACTGAGCATAATACCCTCTAGCTCCATCCATGTTGTTGCAAATGGTAGGATTTGTTTTCTTCTTATGGCTGAATAATATTCCATTGTGTATATGTACCACATCTTCTTTATCCATTCATCTACTGATGGACACTTAGGTTGCTTCCATTTCTTGGCTATTGTAAATAGTGCTGCAATAAACATAGGGGTGCATCTGTCCTTTTCAAATTGGGCTGCTGCATTCTTAGGGTAAATTCCTAGGAGTGGAATTCCTGGGTCAAATGGTATTTCTATTTTGAGTTTTTTGAGGAACCTCCATACTGCTTTCCACAATGGTTGAACTAATTTGCAGTCCCACCAGCAGTGTAGGAGGGTTCCCTTTTCTCCACATCCTCGCCAACATTTGTTGTTGTTTGTGTTTTGGATGTTGGCCATCCTCACTGGTGTGAGGTGATATCTCATTGTGGTTTAATCTGCATTTCTCTGATGATTAGCGATGTGGAGCATCTTTTCATGTGCCTGTTGGCCATCTGAATTTCTTCTTTGGAGAACTGTCTATTCATGTCCTCTGCCCATTTCTTAATTGGATTATTTGCTTTCTGTTTGTTAAGGTGCATGAGTTCTTTATATATTTTGGATGTCAACCCTTTATCAGATACGTTTTTATGAATATATTCTCCCATACTGTAGGATGTCTTTTGTTCTACTGATGGTGTCCTTTGCTGTACAGAAGCTTTTCAGCTTGATATAGTCCCACTTGTTCATTTTTGCTTTTGTTTCCCTTGCCCGGGGAGATATGTTCATGAAGAAGTTGCTCATGTTTATGTCCAAGAGATTTTTGCCTATGTTTTTTTCTAAGAGTTTTATGGTTTCATGACTTACATTCAGGTCTTTGATCCACCTTGAGTTTACCTTTGTGTATGGGGCTAGACAGTAGTCCAGTTTCATTCTCTTACATGTAGCTGTCCAGTTTTTCCAACACCAGCTGCTGAAGAGGCTGTCATCTCCCCATTGTATATCCAAGGCACTTTTATCAAATATTAATTGACTGTATATGTTTGGGTTAATGTTTGGATTTTCTATTCTGTTCCACTGGTCTGTGGGTCTGTTTTTGTGCCAATACCAAATTGTCTTGATTACTGTGGCTTTGTAGTAGAGCTTGAAGTCAGGGAGTGTAATTCCCCCTGTTTTATTCCTCCTTCTCAGGACTGCTTTGGCTATTCGGGGTCTTTTGTGGTTCCATATGAATTTTAGAATTATTTGTTCCAGTTCATTGAAGAAAGCTGTTGGTAGTTTGATAGGGATTGCATTGAATCTGTAGATTGCTTTAGGTAGTATAGCCATTTTGACAATATTTATTCTTCCTAGCCAAGAGCATGGGATGCATTTCCATTTGTTAGTGTCCTCTTTAATTTCTCTTAGGAGTGTCTTGTAGTTTTCAGAGTACAGGTCTTTCACTTCCTTCGTTAGGTTTATTCCTAGGTATTTTATTCTTTTTGATGCAATTGTGAATGGAATTGTTTTTCTGATTTCTCTTTCTGTTAGTTCATCATTAGTGTATAGGAAAGCAACAGATTTCTGTGTGTTAATTTTGTATCCTGCAACTTTGCTGAATTCAGATATTAGTTCTAGTAGTTTTGGAATGGAATCTTTAGGGTTTTTTATGTACAGTATCATGTCATCTGCAAATAGTGACAATTTGACTTCTTCTTTACCAATCTGGATGCCTTGTATGTCTTTGTTTTGTCTGATTGCTGTGGCTAGGACCTCCAGTACTATGTTGAATAACAGTGGAGAGAGTGGGCATCCCTGTCTTGTTCCCGATCTTAGATGAAAAGCTTTCAGCGTCTCGCCGTTAAGTATGATGTTAGCTGTGGGTTTCTCATATATAGCCTTTATGATGTTGAGGTACTTGCCCGCTATACCCATTTTGTTGAGAGTTTTAATCAGGAATGGATGCTGAATTTTGTCAAATGCTTTTTCAGCATCTATGGAGATGATCATGTGGTTTTTGTTCTTCTTTTTGTTGATGTGGTGGATGATGTTGATGGATTTTCGAATGTTGTACCATCCTTGCATCCCTGGGATGAATCCCACTTGATCATAGTGTATGATCCTCTTGATGTACTTTTGAATTCGGTTTGCTAATATTTTGTTGAGTATTTTTGCATCTACGTTCATCAGGGATATTGGTCTGTAATTTTCTTTTTTGGTGAGGTCTTTGCCCGGTTTTGGTATCAGAGTGATGCTGGCTTCATAGAATGAGTTAGGAAGTATTCCCTCCTCTTATATTTTTTGGAAAACTTTAAGGAGAATGGGTGTTATTTCTTCTCTATATGTCTGGTAGAATTCAGAGGTGAATCCATCAGGCCCAGGGGTTTTGTTCTTGGGTAGTTTTTTGATTACCAATTCGATTTCGTCACTGGTGATTGGTCTGTTTAGTTTTTCTGTTTCTTGCTTGGTCAGTCTTGGAAGGTTGTATTTTTCTAGAAGTTGTCCATTTCTTCTAGGTTTTCCAGCTTGTTAGC